>WEIT01041265.1:44429-76749 GCA_013389985.1 Dryoscopus gambensis
GGGGGGAGCCGCCTCGCCGGCCGCCCGCAGGGGGCGCTGCAGCCGCGGAGGGGCAGCAGGCGGGATGGAGGCGGGAGGGAGGCGGGATGCGGGCGGGATGTCAGGGAGCGTGGAGGGAGGTAGGGTGTCAGGATGGGAAACAGCCCTCCTGACCGGGCTGCGTCGGGAGAAGCGGGAATACTTCAGCCACTTGAAGCGTCGAATTGGTGCTATCAGATCTCGTCCTGGCAAGCGGCAGCTAGAGCCTCGCAGCAAAGCCCGGCTCCACATGGACAAGGACACGCTGCCTTGCAGCGAGGAGACAGAGTGCCGTGTACTTTTACCCTCTGTATTGAGCTACATACTTGCTGCTTTGCTACTAGCTTCATAAGATTACAAGAGAATTTGGTTATTAGCAGCTTCAGATACAGCTTTTTAAAAATTCTTTCCAAGCTCCTAAAAACCAGTATGCTGCACAAACAAATCCATTTATTAACAAAACCAAAACTACCAAAATGAACCCAAAACACAATCAAAAGCACCACAAGTAACCCACAATTTTTATATATACGAGATGCAAAATGGAGAAACACTATTTGATGTTCCTCATCTATACTTTGCCCGCTGTAGAGGAATTGGGTTTTCAGAAATACACCCACATTTTCTCCCTTCCCATTGATCTGAATGGATCATGAGCAAATACAGCTGTTGAGTAAGGGTACAGGAACACTTCCCAAGATTGTAATTCAAGCACCCCAAGATTTCTCCAGTGGCCAAATCAAAATTAATTTGAAATAGATCAGATATAGAGACTTAGAGCAGCAGGACTGAGTCTCCAGCCTAGATAGCATTTTGTAAACATAAAAGAACAAAGGGTCACCAATCTCAAGGAAGGTTCTTCCCACACACCTGCTTACTTGAGCTCCATGGGCTAACCTGGGAAGCTTCTAAAAGACAAAAAAGTAATTCTGTACTGATTTGCACTTTCAAAAAAAGTGACAGTGTGAAGATGTAAACAAGGAGATTGTATTTGACTACATGATAATGAAAAGGGCTGTACAAGGCAGAGTGTGCTGGTTTGGGCTGGAAGAGTTAATTTTCTTCACAGTGGCTGGTACAGGGCTGTGTTTTGGATTTGTGCTGAACACAGGGTTCATAATAGAGGTGTTTTTGTTACTGCTGAGCAGGGCTCACACAGAGCAAAGGCCCTTTGTGCTTTTCATGTTGCCATGGGTGGTGGGGACGTTGGCGGTGCATGGGAGGTTGGGAGGAGACACAGCCAGGACAGGTGACCCCAACTGACCAAAGGGATATTCCAGACCATATGGCATCATGGTCAGTATGTAAAGGGGGGGCAGGAGGAGGAAGAGGGGGATGTTTGAAGCGATGGTGTTTGTCTTCCCAAGTAATGATTACATGTGATAAGACCCTGCTCTCCTGGCAACAGGAGACAGTGAATTAAGTCCTTGTTTTGCTTTGCTTGTGTGCACAGCTTTTGCTTTTTCTATTAAACTGTCTTTATCTCAACCCACGAGTTTTCTGGCTTTTACCCTTTGATTCTCTCCCTAGCCCTGCTGGTGGGGAGTGAGCAAGTAATTGTGTGGGGCTTGGTGGCTGTCTGGGTTTAAACCACAACACAGAGGCAAGGAAAATCACTGTTTTCACCACTGCCATGTTACAGGTTGTACCTTGAGAATTCCTCAAATTTACATGCAGTTTTTCTCTTCAAATTTAGGAGATGCAGCTCAAAATAAAGAATGTAAAGCTAGAAGTTAAATGGCAGCTCTTCTGTTGACAGCCTCATTGTTTAGCAAATTTCTCAAAAGCAGGGCCCAGCCACCGTCTAATCCACCCAGCATTGATGAGCTCTTGAGCTCTGCTCGTTACTCCCCATCTCATACTCCGCTGCAGTCTCCTGTAAGCCTATTCCTATTCCTTCTTCCTCTGGTTTAGTAGATTCCAATTTAAATGTTACACTCCAGAGTAATGCAGAGGCTTCAGCAGAATAGCCTGTGGTGTGGAGCCTTGCTAAATTGACCATCACTTTCCTTTCTCATTGGGGCAGGGGATCATCAAGCACTTAGAAAGCAGCTAGCACTGGACAGCTCTCTGCTTGCCCCCATCCTGCTGCTCCCTTTGAGGTACAGCACATGTTCAACTATTCCTGGTGTTTCTCCTATGAATATATCAGAAATGAGCAGCATAGCAGGATTCAGGTAAGGTCCTACTGAAATCCACTTGACAGCCAGGGGCACACTGGAGTCCTCTTTCAATTTTGGTGAGCCACAAAATGCAGAAAATGGAGTAGAGCACACGCATTAAAGGGGTTACATTCTGAATGTAGCTGTACAAATGGAGGTGAGGTGTATATGCATAATGCATGGTTTTCATGATGCACGCTTAATCCACTTCACCTATTTGCCAGCTCTGGCACACAGCAAGGTGCATACCAAGCTACAAACCTCATCCTAAAGGCCAAAAGAAACTGCCTGGGGTTGCACTGCTATTTCTTTCTCACCACTTATTGCTTCTCCTCAATACATATACTCATCATTTCTTATCAGCTTTGAGCTTGTTACAGCAAGAACTTAATTCCATCCTCCTCCAGTCTCATGACAGCACATCAGAGAATGTCAAAATCCTGTATTAGGCTTTATTCTTTTATATAAACATTAACATTTCTCAAACAGATTAGTTAAAAATACAGATTTAAACAAGAATTTTTGCAATTGCAATGAGTTATAAAAAACAACAGATTATTTTACAGATTGTTACAAGTGCTTTACAAAGGTGCAGAGTGAAGGCCAGTGGCAGGGGACCAACCTCAAGTGCAAAATGGACACAATACCCTCACCACGGGCATAGCGCTCAGATACAGCCAAAAAAAACAACAAACAAACCAAAAAACAGACAAACAAAAACCGAGCCATGTGAACCTATGCTCTTGGGATGCTCACCGGGCAAGCAAACATAGACCCCTATGACAGAGAAGACTCATGAGACCAAGCTACCAGGATACTTAAGGTTACATCTCTGAGATCAGCCGTAAGATGTTTTTCATGGAAAATAAGGAACATGTTTTATAACAGTATATTTCTCTTCCGTCAGACAAAATATTGCTGTAAATCCTAGAATACTTATGGATGCGGATACTTAAAACTTGGGCCATAAATCCAGTGTGGATCTCACAATGCCCAAAGTGAAGAAAGGATACAAGACCCAAGTGTCCTTCTGAAGCAGTTGGCACTCCTCATACAGGAGGGACCTCCATATCCCGTGACCATCACTGAAACCTTGAGCAAGTACCTTGGAAAGACTTTGGCAAAAGGAAGACGATACAAGTGGATCTGATTACACCCAATATTCCTGCAGCCCGTGATCTGAGAGCTGTACAGCCCACAGCTTATGCAATGCCCACATATTTCACTAAATGCAGTGTGTCCTCTCTCCTTGATCGATACATCTTCACACCCACCTTGGAACACATACCACATGCTCCAGATTCTTGGAAGTTTTTGAGATCCTTCCACCACACCTACCTTACCTAGGTACCAGTCCTCCCCACCTATCTTTCTTCTATTCCACCCCTAAAGATAAAATCTATGCCCTGATTCGTTTCGAACTAAAGTTGTCCAGCTGTTAGCAAACCAAAGGTAAACTGAGCTGTCTGAGAACCACCATGAAATAAAACCGTGATGCATTACATTTTAAAAAATCCACTACTTTATGCCTGACATCTTTTTGACACATAATGTTCCCTACCCAGAGGGCCTCCTTGTTAGACAAAGGGCACTACACATTACAGGAACCCTCTTTCCAAAGGAGGGCCAGAATAAAGGGCAGCTCTAGAGATGAAGTCTCATAATAAAGAAATAAAAGCTACTTCTCTTGGAATCATTGTAAAGGGCAGCACATTCAAGAGATTTTATTTATAGGAAACCCAGTGAAACCCCTAGAACATCCACACTGACTTCCCTGAGCTCCTCAGATCCAGGTACACTGGGGACCCTGCAGAAGCCTTTTGAGCTGGGTTACTCTCAACAGAGAGCTTTTGGCAAGTTCCTGCAAATTCATTTTCATGATCAGCGAGAAGAGGATCAATGGGCAAACCCTCAGCATATGCTTAGAGAAGAGAAAGACTCTGAAGAAAAAGGAGTTGGGGGGCAGGGGTAAAGGTCTTCATTTCTACCGTTTTTGAATGTTTCACGTTATTCCTTTGGGGTACGGGCACTACATCAAAACCAACCCCTCCATCTGATTTACCCCAGCTGCCTCCTGCATAGTCTCATGACAACACTGAAACCCCAGGCTCATCACTCCCTGCATGCCCAGCCCAGGGTTCAGTGCTTTGGAGAGGGGAGGCTGGCTTCTCGTTAGCAAAGGCTGGGAGATGGCATTATGTCAGCATGTCAGCGCCCTGGGAGCATGCAGTCACTCATGCACATCCCAGATTTCTGAAAGCAGGGGCGGGAGTTTCTTGTCCTGCAGCCGAAGGGCAAACACCTGTTCAGAGTGGACACTGCTCAGTGTCCGAAGACTGACCAGCTTCATTAACATCCGTGGAAACATCAAGCGGTCCTGCAGGGGCAAACAGACAACTGTTAGTAAATTCACCTAAAACTTTGTTTAAAAAAAACAAAATTACCACAACTGATGATGTATTGTAACCATAATCCTTACTTCCTCTAAACCCAGCATTCTCCAGGAGGATGCAGTGTGAAAGAAGACAAGCAGTACATCATGTCCCAAAACTCCAGACTTTCCATGCTGGCTAAACTATGGAACATGACACAGGGGAGCAGATTGTGACAGCTCACAAATCCTGCATTTACAGTTGCTATCAAAGAGCCCAAAAAGGACAAGCATGACAGTACAAGCAGGAAGAGACCAGTTACAGACAGTACTGCAGGAACTCTGCCTGCATAAACACAAAATGTTTGCCTCATCCCACTACTGGTCAGGCACTTACATTTGGTCTGTTGATGCAAATGTAAGAATGAAGCGCTTCCACGTAGGTGTGCTGCAGCCTCTCCACCAGGGACTGGTCCTGCACATTCGGTCGGTCTGCCAAAAAGCAGGTTAGAAGTAAGCAGATTAGACGTAAGCATATTGTCATGCGCAGCTTCACTGGATTTAACATCTGTCTAACTCCACCTCCTCCTGTGGTCTCCTCCCAAAACTTCATCTCAAATTTACCCAGCGGGGAGATATAACCATGACGCTGTGGCAGCTATGTCAGTTGCCTGTAACTGTTCTTTCTCAGTGACGTCTACTGCACATGGGGAGTCTGATCCAACCCCTATAGCAGTGGGAGGTTAGAGAGACCAAACACATTTACATAGTGCTATTTGGGCTTATGTTCCTGTTCCAGAAAAAATGAGAAGCTGCCTATTCGAGAGCAAATGGGAAAGTGTCTCCAGCAGCTGAGCCAGTTAGAAAACAGGAACAAAGAAAAACAGTCATTAATCAGGTCACAAGACGGAAGAGTAGAGGTGGCTTCTTGGCAAAGCCCTGGCCTGGCCTGGCGCGATACTGCCTCTTGTCCAGAGTATGTCTGCTTGCCCACTAGATGTCACTCATGCTATGGGATCCACATTACACCAGAGAGGTGGCAAGGACACTAAGGGGGCACTAAAATAGCAATTTCTAAATGAGGAAGATAAATACTGGCTGATTTTTCTACACACTTCTCCAGCAGTGAGAAATTCGATTTCCTCCGGAAGTGGCACTAGAAAATTCAGAATATAATAAATAATATGCTCCCTTTATCACTGGACTCTATAAATGCTCTATTACTCCTTTTCTGCTTGTAATGTTCCTTCACTCTACTTTCTTCGCCCTCTGACTCACTGAGGCAGCTCTTCAGATCTTCCTGGCTTTTTACCTGCAGAGAAAATGTTGATGGCAATTAAAAGTGCATATTCAGCATCATTAAGCTGTAGCTCATTCATTCCCTTTGAGAACTCAAAGATGGGGTTAATGAACTCAAACTGGAGACCTGCAACAAACAGAAGAGAACAAGGTGAGGCAGTAGCAATTGTCTCCCCTCTCCCCTCCCTCCCTTTCACGGAAAAGGCTGCCAGAAATCCACTGCAATACACCAGGGAGTGGGGAGGGCAGACAGGCAGGGAAAAACCCTTACATTATGCTCCAGTGAATCTTTCCTTTACATCCACTACTGGTGAGCACCAACAACAGTGGTTGAAGAGTCAGGTTCTAACTTTAAAACGACACTATTTCTGGGTTTTCCTAAAGCCTTAAATGCCCCAGAGCACGTTACTGGGCAACAATTCAAAGGAACACATCAGCTATCAGATAAGTCCATCAAAACATCAGAAGGCCACAAGCACAACATCTATACTGTCCACTCTCACAGCATCACCTCCTTCACACCCAGTAGCCTTCATACTTCCAAAGAAAGCTTTAATCCCATGCTTCAGGTTCATCTGAAGTATGTATGAGCTGAAAATATGCAGTTCCAAGAACTCTGAATTATGCCATTTCCTTCAGCTCAAAGAACTGGGAGACCTGAGGCAGAGCCTGACCTAGGCTTCCAATCACCTCATTTGATAAATGCAGTTAGACAGAAATGCACTGATATTTATTGCATTTGTCAAATCTCTTTGTGCTATGTAATCATGCTGAAAACTTCAGGCCTTTCCTCCAAAATAGCATCCAATTTTCTAATTTCCTGCATTACAACTGCATCAGAGAACGAGGAACAAAACGGAAGGAATCTTTCTGGCTCCCTGCTTTTTGCCTTTCTAATAACATGAAGAAAAGGCTACCAGGAAAAGTGTAAAAAAAAAAGTTGTATATAAAAGCCATCTCAAGTATAAATGGTTAAATAGCTACTCAAGGAATAAAATAAAAAAAAAAATCAGCTGAAGCACAGCTGAAGTCTTGTTTTTAGAAATGCTGAAGCTACACACTTCTTGTTACTTCATATGAAATTACAGACACTCACAGCTCCTGGAAAAATAGACTTCAGAGATCACAACACCACAGGCGACCATATATTAGGATGATAAAATATCTAAAGCAGTCTGTGGGGATCCTCAGTGCACCGTACAGACTTTGTATCAACTGAAATGTAATCATGGTAATGTCATCACTCCAAGAGTCCATCCAGATTAGCAAGCGATGCACTTGCAAAGGAGAGAAGACCGTGGTTTGAATTGGTGTGATCTGACACAGCTCTACCACCACATCACAGCTCTACAAGCAAGGAAGTTCACACCAACTGCTAGTCCTAGGTGAACACCTGCAGTAATATTTTCATGCTTTCAGAGTCCAGATTTTCCCAAGCAAATTGACACCTAGAAAAAGACATGAACTGAGCTAGTACCATATGTTAAAAAATGGTTTGTGGGGCTACTGGTTTGGTCCCATTCTAAACCTCTTACCTGACCCTACAAACTATTTCCAGCCGCCCGCATTAAAAAGGAAAAGATGTAAGAACACAAGACACTGGGGAGGAAGAAACACCTGTCTAATGCACCACCTGCTTTGGCGAAGTCATCCCGATTATAGCTCAGGTCCTTAAGAAAGGTGATGCTCTCAATCTCTGGATTGTAGCGCCGAGATGTCTCCAACAACATCACCTGAAGACAGAAATAGATATACTTGATTTGAAAGCAGGAAGAAATGTTACAACATCAATAATTTGCTGACTGCTGAAGCATCTTTGGAAAAAGAAAAAAAAAAAACCAAAACAAAACCAAACTAAACCACTCCAGTTTCTCTCAGAGTGCTTAAAAATGCTAAGGTAAAGTCTGCTGCCATCCTTTGTGGTGTCTGCTTCTGGGAAATTCCTGCTTACCACTACCAAGGCACTTGCCTCGTTCTCTTCCTGTGTAACCAGGCACTGCAGTATATGACCAGGCATCTTGCCAATATAACCTCGCACTGCAGAAATGGTCCCATAGCTAAGGTCCTTCAGTCTGCCATCCTCAGAAAAGGGATGGAACTAGCTCTCTAGGTGGGTAACGCCAAGTTCTTTCATCTCTGCTACTATGTACTGTGGTAGAGTCAAACCCTCACCTCTATGGTAGATGTCTTCAGTAAAGCGATCTGATCTTCCCTGGTGAGCTCCAGGAAGCCAGGTAATTGCTTGGCAAAGTCCACGATCTCTTGCACAGAGATAATTGCAAGTTCTGTAAAGTGAGCAAAACGCTGCTGCCTTGCTTCACGGTTATTTGGATCAGGAATCTGAGGCCAAGGCTGTGGGAATGGGAAGAGACAGCATATATTTGTGAAAGATGGAGCCAAAGATGAAAGATAAGATGAAGAGAACGAGGAAAGAAAATGACAACTTCAGAACATAATCCTTTGTTATTTTTTACAGAGCTTTAGCCCACAGATGCAATGCCTAAAGTAACTCTGTTCTCCCAAATATTTTACCTAAACTGCAACTGCTGAAACTTCACTTTTTCTTATTTTGGGTACACTGGTAGAGTTTTTACCGTCACTTTGAGCCTGTCTGTGAAGGAGCGCTGGTTGCACTGCTGCTGAGCAGCCACGAGCTTTTTTATCATGCTCAGCTGTTCCGGCGTCAGCTTGTGAGAAGGGCTTGGCGGATTTGGAGGGTTTGGACGCACCACAACTGTCCGAGCCTGATCATCTTCCTGCTTCTTCAGTTTCTTCAGTCGGATCTGTTCTTCAGACAGAACATCTAAAGCAGGAATAGCCCATGATCAATCAGGAACACAATGGAAACCACACTAAACACAGGGTAATGTGCTGTGGATGGAGAGGCAGAGATCACAACTGCCTGTACCAGGCATAACAGAATGTACACAACACAGCTGACAGTGATACTTGTTTCTCCCTCTATTCCCTACTTCAAGTTGTTCCTTTGATTTTCTTCTAATCACACTGTCATGTAAAGTGTTCACAAAAGGCAGAAGCTCCCCTCATGATGCACTGCAGATGTCAGAAAAACAAGTGACTTTCCCCATAAAGCAATTACCTAAAATGTCATGTTACAACAGGTGCTCCCTCCATTTGCCATGGTGTGTCCACTGTATCTTCTATTATCCTACTGTTATGTCTTTTTCCAGTATTTTTAATTTAACAGCTTGTGTCATTTCACCCTCTTCAAAAGTCAGACTCAGTCCTGGATGGAGTGTGAGAGAATAATTTGCTATAGAGGCCATCTGCAGTGAACTCTAGAGCAGTAGCATAGCCCAAGGTGAATAGTGGAAGAATAGCTTTGCATAAAATGTACTGAGGACCAACTGCAGGTCCTTCAGGAATAGGGTTAGAAGCGTCTCCTTCAGTTGGTAAGTCAAAGGGGAGATGTTATTTGGATGTAGCATTGTAAGGAATGGAACAACTCAAAGCCATCTGCTCTTCGGAGGACTGATGGGGTGCCTCTGCCAGAGAAAGGGAATGGCATCTTTTCTCATTGGCTTGCCAAGCTGCGAAGAGGGATTTTAACTAAAGCTGCCTAGGGACAGGAACCTCAATCCATCCCTCTCCTACCAGTTTGATACCAGGGCCAGCAAGAGATGCCCAGAGCCGGGAGAGGGTATGCAGGTCAGCAGCAGAGCACCAGAAGTGCAGCACAATGGAATTCTTGCCACTCCATTCAGTAAGTCAGGTTCATCGGGAGCTCAACTTAAATGCCTCTATGTAAATGCACATAGTATAGGGAATAAACAAGAGGAGTTAAGAGACATGCACACACCTGCAGGCCTGTGATCATACTGGCATTAGAGACATGGTGAAATGAATCCTATAACTGGGGTGTTGGATTGGAAAGATACAGGCTCTTCAGGAAGGACAGGCAGGGGAGACAAGGAGAGGGTGTCACTCTCCAAGTCAGTGACCAGCTGGAGTGCATGGAGCTGTGCCTGGGGATGGAAGAGGAGCTGACCAAGAGCTTATGAGCCAGGATTAAAGGGAGGGCAGGGACAGGTAACATTATAGAGCGCATCTGTTATAAGCCACCTGATCAAGAAGACCAAGCAGAGGAGGCCCTGTATTGACAGACAAGAGCAGCCTCACATTCACAAGCCCTGATCCTTATGGGAGACTTCAACCATTCCAATATCTGTAGGAGGGACAACACAGCAGGGAATAAGCAGTCCAGGAGGCTCTTGGAATGTGTTGATGATAACTGTCTTCTGCAAGTGACAGAGGAGACAACAAGGAAAGGTGCTATGCTGGACCTTGTTACCACCAGCAGGGGAGGACCTGGTGGGGAAGGCTAAGCTCAGAGGCATGAAATGGTGAATTTCAAGATCCTTGGAGCAGCAGGGAGGGTACACAGCAAATTCATTGGCCTGGACTTCAGGAGAGCAGACTCTGGCCTCTTCAGGGATCCGCTTGGTAGAGTACTATCAGATAAAGTGCTGGAGGGAAGAGGAGCCCCAGAAAGCTGGTTAATATTCAAGGATCACCTCCTCCAAGCTCAGGAGCAATGCATCCTTGTCTCTAAATTGGAATAGCATGGATTTGACAGAAGGATCACTTGGATAAAAGATTGGTTGGGTGGTCACACTCAGAGTTGCGGCCCATGGCTCAACATCCAGGTGGAGACCAGGGACAAGTGGCGCTCCCCAGGGGTTGGTGTTGGGACCGGCGCTGTTGAACACCTTTGTCGGTGACACGGACAGTGGGACTGAGCGCACCCTCAGCAAGGCTGCTGGCAGCACCAGGCTGTGTGCTATGATCGACACGCTGGAGAAAAGGGAAGCAGAAAAGGAACTGATTGGGGAAAAAAAAATCCCTCTGTATCTTCAGGAACAAAAATAAATAAACAAAGCTTGACTTTACAAACAAGACTTTTAAAGTGCTAAAAGATTCTTAGGCCATTTTTTTTTATGTACAGATAACATAGAAAACAGAGGAGGTTGTAATGAGGTGGGGGTTAGTCTCTTCTGCCATGCCCACAGTGAGAGAACAAGAAGAAATGGACTTAAACTGAGACAGGAGAGATTCGGATTAGGTTAGGACATGCATTAGAACAAGTTTCCCACAGAGGTGATGGAGCCACCATCCCTGGAGGTGTTTAAGAGGCATCTGGATCTGTGCGAGGTGATAAGGTTTAGTGGTTTAAGGGTTACAGTGGTACTGCTGGGTAGACACTTGGACTTGATGATCTTAAGAGATCTCTTCCAACCTTAATTCTATAGCTGCTACATTGAAAAGCAGGCCCTAAAACTGAACAAGTATATAACTGCACTTCTTAAAAGAATCATGGTAAACAAAGACAAGAACTGGAGAGCTACTATAAAACAGCATTTTTGGGATTGGAAGGATAGACAAGGAACGTAACACAGTCAAGCTGAGAACAACCTTTTCCCCGACTTCCAACAGGGAAGATGTGTGCATAGGTACATGCACCATGCACAAAATTTACAATTCTAACAGCATAGGCATTCAATACAATTACCAAAACAAGGGGGATCTGTAAGAATGCTACTTACAGTGTCAGTTTAAGGAGGGAAATAATTGATCCAAGTGATTACAGTCCGTCATCTTGGGACTCAGATGCAAAAAAAAAAATTTATCTGGTAAAATGTTACTTGGATATTAATGAATCTTGAAAACTGTCTATGTGCAAGCTCCTACACCATGCTAAATTCAAAGCAATCTAACTTACTTGGTTTGCCAGGAAGGAATTATTTAACCTCACAGTTCACACTGGCTTAAGAACAATAAACTGGCCATGAATAACTTCAGTCTGGGAATTGGAAGAATGTTTCCAGCAATTACTAGGGGGGAAGTTCTGGAATGCCCTTTCAAGTGAAATAGCTGGAGGAAAAAGCCCTCAGTTTCCGTCAAAACTAACAAGGCAAATTTGCCGTGGGGATTACAGTGTTGACAAGAATTGCCAAGATCTTGGTAATAACACCAAGATTCCTTTTGACCTAATTTTCCTAAGCTGTCTTCAACACAAAACAATGACTAAACACAGAAACGTACTGAGACTCTCTGTATCTACCTGCAACAAAAGAGAAGCAAAGTGAACAAGTGGTGTTACTGCATTGCTTTTCAAACACATCTGTTTTGTTGCTCTTGGGAACGGAGCAATGGGGTAAAGACAGCATATGTAATGCTGAAGAAACCACACAAACCAGTGAGACAAAGATACTGATGTGCTGTGTTTCATGCTGGAAAACTGAACAGCATGTTTCCTAGCTCACTGGGACTTAATTTTTGCAGAATTTTAAGATGTTTCTAAAATATCTGCTGTTCCTAGCTGTTCTGGGTGCTGGATGTCAGAAAAGAAGTCTTCACACAGATCTAACATTAATTGAGCACTCATTCAGTCAGTCTTGACGAGCAAAGGGATGAAACCTGGATGCCTTGGCCAAGGAGGGCTGTTCCTGATATGCGAGCAGAAATAGTGGTGAATATTCAAAAACAGCAGCCTTATGGCTTGTGTGAGAAAAATAGCAGAGTTCACTAAAGGGAGCAGTGAGATCAGCTCATGCACAAACACAGCTGCAGTACTGTGGTGCTGGCCCTGATCTCTTTTGCAAGCTCACAGTAGGAAGCAAAGAAAAGTGCCTGTTGTTCAAGGAGCACGGTGACCAATCTTACAGTCCTGATCACAAACCCGACTTTACTGACACCCTTTACAGCATCCTGAAGAGCACGTGAGTCTTTCCTCTGCTGGCATAGTTGTTACAAGGAATAAAGCAGGGCTGGGGCTCTCAGCACACCAGTGGTGTTCCACTAACAGCCTCACCTCCCCATGTGATCCTAGCTGAGCTCTCAGTGACTTCCCACCCACATTCCAACACACAGTCTGCATGGCTTCCACGTTCCCCCTCCCCAAGCACTTGCACTGCCCCCCACCTTACAGCCATCGTCCCCACAGCCCTCCTGTCCCGTCCCAACCCCAGTGCCCCGTGCCTGCACTCACACTGCTCCCGCATGCCGGCCTCCTGGCACTTGCGCAGCCGGCACTCCTGGCACTTGCGGCGCATGTACATGTCCATCTCGCACTTGCCGCCGTTCTTGCAGACGTACTGCGCGCCCTTGATGACGCTGCGGCGGAAGAAGCCCTTGCAGCCTTCGCAGCTCAGCACGTTGTAGTGGAAGCCGGAGGCCTTGTCCCCGCACACGCTGCACACTTCGTTTCCCAGCATCTTGGGGGCTGGACCCTTCTTCCGCTTCAAGGGGGGATTTTCTACGGAAACGAACGGTAGCAAGGAAAAAAACAAAAGAAAAGAAAACCCACAGACATGAAGGAAGGGTGGTGTTTGCAGCTGACTGCCCCATTCCTGACAATAACCAACATTCCCACTCAAACCCACTATCTCCCAAGCACATGGATGAAAATATCAAATCTCCCTTTTCACACACAGCCCCTTCTGGGCAAGCAAGTCTTCTGCAACAAACTTACTGACATAATCCACAAGGTTTCACCTCAACTGTATAAGCAAATATAGCTTCACACTTGTTCTCCTCCAAAACAGTGAAAGAGCCAAAACATGCTCAGGCCAGGGGTTCTTCTGCACTTTCCAATTACAGTTAAGTTACCAATGTGAGAAAAACCTACAAAAAAGTTGAGCTGAAATCCAAGATTGTGCAGAGAGTAAATTTCTTCAGAACTCACCTGCAGTTCCCTTACTTTTATTCTCTGCCACACTCACGCACAAGAATAAGGAAAAAGGTTTCCTTAACTCAATAGTGACAGAAAGCCAGTGCTGAAACTGTGACCCTACAAAAACCAGACTGAGCAGACAATCCCTGTTACTGGAACATTTGGGGAAACTGTCGAGACAGAAGACAGCGGTTTGTGGAGTTAGGGGCAATAAGCAGACAAGCAGTACACTTCACAAGCTCTGTGAGCCTTTGGAACCCTGAAGCCATCATTTCCTCTTCAAGAAGAGCACTCCCCACTCCTAAAACTGAAACACTCTCATAGTGACAGTTCATTTACTAAAGCTTGTTGTTCTATCTCAAACATGGGGCCTTCACTACTGCTTCACATTTCAGATGGTCCTGTGCAGCAGCTCCCAATTCTTCCTACATCATTCTAACAGATCTTAATCTTATCAGTGGCTCTGCATTCTGAAAACATCTTTGGTCTGCTCCAACACATCTCACCTTAAGCATTCCAGTCAAATGCTTGCCAATATTATATGTGCATTCCCTCCCTATTAGGCCTCTCTCTTTTCCATCAATTTGATTCTAGCTGTGTTGACATCTGATATTCTACACAGCTCATAGTGCAGGTATTTTTCTGTATGTCAGATATTATAGATTCTTCTATGGCAGCTGTTATAAAGATTACAAGCAGCGTATTTTGCTATCTTGCTAAGTCTCCAGATTATGTTTAGATATGCCTGGAAAGCCTTTACACTGGAGTTAATGCTTAGTTTGAAGGACAAGGCTTGCTGCATTTCTTGATCAGCATCAGGGTTACAGTTGCATGTCTCATTTTTGTACTTACTGTTCCAAATAGTTCTATCCTTACTTGTGTTTCCATTTACTATTCTGCTCAAGTTCCTGAAATAACCAGTTTTAGGTCCATCACAGAAATTATTATTGGTGTTCCTCGCTACAAGTTTTCAGCCATAAGTATCTTAGTGTTGACTTTCACTCCCACCAACTTTACAGAGGCCTGGAGGTCACTCATTTTGGCCTGCATTTCTCATCGCAGATTGAACAGCAAGTAAATTGCCATCAGAAAGGTTAAATTTCTGATATCCTCCTCTCTTGTTCAACTATATTTCTCTTCACACAATATATTACCAAGTGAAGATTATGCAATGCCTACAGTTATTTCTACAGTTATTTCAGATTACTTAATATAAACACATGTAATGGCAGACTAACTGGTGTAACAGCTTTGCTGAAGCCTCGAGTGATGTTCATTTGCTTCTGAGGAGCAGCAGAGTAATCCAACAACTTCCACAGATAAATCTGTCGATCTTTTGGATTTCTTAGCTGTCCTTACGACATTACATAAACATCTTATTACCTTTTCTATGACTGCTTTATTGAGATAGATAGGTTTATTCTTTGATCTATGCAAATTATTTTCCATCTCTGAGCATGAAACATTTTAGCTATAGAGATGATTATTATTATTTTCTGTAGTCAAAGATGACACAGAAATAATGTAAGATGTATAAAGCATGAATGTCACCTCTGAACCTTTAGCCCTCATTAGGGTCCTCCTTCCCTGGTAGATATCCTCCTTAATAAAGATTTTTCACATTTTGTGGCTTCTTCCCTTACATTTTCATAAGGAACCCATCATCAATTGCTTTCTTTTCAGGCCCTCAAATCCATTTTAAGGACTTTTATTGGGTTATCTCATATCACCTTTTAACTACTCTCTTTGTTTCTACTCTACCAATGAGTCCTCATTCAGTGTTCAGATTATCTCTTCGTTTTATACCAAGATTGCCCATTGCCTCACTGCTGAGCAAATACATTAAATTTGTCATATTTTCATTAAGATGATGACCCTATGCGCTTGTGCTTTCCTTTTTTTCCTGTTACCTGTCCAGAGATGTTATACTGTCTTCTTACAATTTGAAAGTGGAGGATTGTGGCCATAAGCAGCATCTCAGTTCTATAAAATAGAACAGTTCTAAAAAATCTCAGTTCCGTATCTGATACTCTTAAGATACTCTTAATCCTCAGTTAACATAAGAAATACATAGAGAAACTCCTACTGTCTCCCTTTATATGAATCTGCAAAACCCTACCATTTCTTTGCACCACCTACCTCTGTTGGAAAAAATAAAATTAATTTTACTGCCACAGACCTAGCTTCTAGAAGGTCAAATAAGCAAAATATTCACTGCATTTATCAGTTAGATAAACCCAGTCTTCAGCCATCAATAACTGACTCTTATTCTTAGACATCATATCTGAGTGTTTCAAGCACAGTAGAACTTGTCCTAAAATTTTACCAAGTATCAATTCTGCTTGCAGCTGAAAGAATGGATAGCCTTTATCTGGCATGGATTTCGTAAGAATTTTTGCATACCTGCATGCTCAGGGGGGTTCTCTGAGCCAGGGAAGAGCGGAAGCCCTTCCTCCTCCATCTCAAATACACTTGCCACCCTCTTCCCATGATCCTGTGTGCTGAGTTGAGTGGGACCCATGGAGGCCACACAGGAAGGGCTCGCTATAATCTCATCGCTGCAGCATTGTTTCTGCCAAGCAAGGGGCCACAGGCGTCTATCTTCAAAGGCCCTAGCTTCTCTCTTCTACTGAAAGTCAGGAAGTATCTGTGGAAAAAACAAACAGATGCAAAAGAGGCAAGAGTTCAACTATTGAGACTATAAACTTCCAAAATCTGTTACAAGCTGTATCACAAGCAAGCTTCAAGATTTCGTTTCCGTAATTAGCTTTGTTTTATCAATGTTTATACTCTTGAAACACAGTATTTTAACAAACTGTGGTAAAAGGTACAAGACAACCATATCCAGGTGCAAAACTATTCTTTCATTGCCGACAGATTTATCAAAGCAGGACAAGTCTTCATTACTGCTAACCCTACCAGTGCATTTCATCCCAGATCTCTCCAAGTGTGTAAGAGGGAAATTCCTGGCATTATAACCAGTGGCCTTTGTTAAATCTCCCAGTAACAAGTGGCTCAGTGCTGTCAGCTGCCCTAAATTTTGGTGCGGGTATTGCAGAGCATATAGAGAATTGGAAAAGAGCTTTTGCATACAATTATTTAGCAGACTACAAAACATCAGATTTCCCTCTTACTATCAGTAGTCAAAGAGTGTGACAAAGGTTGATGATGCACCAAAAATAAGAATGACAAATCCTCCCCTCACCTACAGTAAGAAATTGAAAGCCAACATCCTACCTATGGGAAATGGCAATGATGCCATTCTCGGGAAATGGATTCACCACCAACCTTCCAAGGACACCCTTTTTTGGAACCTAGAAACCATACTGAAAAGCATCGTCATTATACAGCCCTGACTCCACTACAGAACCTGAAACTGAAAAGCAAATCCAGCCACTTTTTCCAAAAAGCCCCACCTGCACAGAAAAAGACTCAACTTGTTTGATCACACAGATTCAGTGAAACTGATGCAAATTGTTAATGTAAACACTCCTAATCTGATGGAACATCAGTTGATCTTAACTCAGTGATTTATCAATGCAAGCTAAAGAGATTAACTGATTTAAAAAGCGACTACGTGAAAGGCCTGTACCAGTCTGAGTGACTGAGTTCAGGACTGGAAGCCTATCAATCCCTGAAAGACAGGAGGTGACAGAAAGCTCTGAAGCAGCCCAGATACAAGAGCATCAGGCAAGCAGGGGCATGCCTCACACCCTGTAGTGCTGACCATGAAGATGCAGAGAACCACTGGCCCAGGTCCCTTCTTTGCTCCTGGATATTCGGACCAGACCACACAACTTTTCTTAGAATGTCAGAAACAAAGATGAAAGCAACGCTTTCACAAGCGACCCCTCTCCCAGTACTCTGAAACAGGCATCAAGTATAAAAGTAAGTCACACCGTCAGGCCTGCTGAGCTCCTGTCATCTCCAATTACACTGTGGATGCAGGTGTTAAAACCCACAGGGCACATTCATTCACGTGACCTTTATAAACACAGCCTCAGACTGCATCAGGAATTCAGAGCTCCCTTCCCTGAGGGAGCTGGAGAAACAGACTATTTAGTACAAAAGCAGGGATAGAAAATATGAAACTTAAAGCTACAGACAGGAAGAATCCCTACGATAGGAGACTACAACCTAACCAATGTGATTTGCAACCAATTCAAAGAAACTCATGGTCCTCAAAGGAACAACGTGGCTACCACAAGCAACTTTTTTTAAAAAAAAGTCTTCCCAGGAAATCTTGCAGAATCTGCAAACCCTGTGGAAGCAGCATAGAGCATCAGATGGAGATAGGAACTTTAGTGTAACCAATCAAAACTCAACTTGTATTCCTAGTCCTGTGTAAGCTCCTCACCGATGCTGATACAGATGTCTTTGGACATGTTTGGACATGAAACAAGAAAGTTAAGTGTAAGCCTCTGCATCTCCACATTCCTTTAAACCACGCAAAAGACTCACTCAAAGATTAATTATTGTGCAGAATGAATCACCAGCAGCACTACTGCAGCAATTTTTCAAAGGAAGAGTTTGATCCCCCAGCTGAGGGACTGGGTGACAGTGCTCAGGCCCAGGCCTTCAGTTCAGTGACCCATTCTTAGTGCATCCCAGCCACAACTGAAACTTGTTCCAGAAAACAAAAGAAGAGTGTTCAGTCTGATGGGATTTCAAAACTGTCTGATCTGCACA
This sequence comes from Dryoscopus gambensis, assembly GCA_013389985.1. Lineage (NCBI taxonomy): Eukaryota > Metazoa > Chordata > Aves > Passeriformes > Malaconotidae > Dryoscopus > Dryoscopus gambensis. Next base: position 62,662 of record WEIT01041265.1, read on the forward strand.
ACAATGACTGACATTGCAAGAGTGAAACTTGCTGTCAGAAAGACATCTGGAGCCCAAAGGGGAGTGTCTGAGAGACTGCAAGCTATCAAGAGGGAGGTGAATATAAATGCATGTGCTCATCTATGATGTGGCAATAGATAAGCCACTATCTGTGCTGTAGAATTACCCAATGTGTTCCTGCTTCTTCCTGCAATCTTCTCAAAACAGAATGGGCCAGATAGAAAAGGTTACTTGTCTTCTCTACTTCTAAGACAGAGCTTTTTTTTTTTTTTGTAGGTGTAATAACAGTTGCAGGCTGTGGAAAACTGACCTAATCATGAACAGCAGCACTCTAGTGCCAGGTAAAGAAGCCTAAAGAGCATTTTCCTCACATGCACACAAGTGAGAGGCTGTATGACTAGGCCTGAGACTTAGTTTTCACAGAAATGCGTCAGGATTGTTTTTACATGACTAAAAATCTTGTCAAGTTTTGCACTAATAATCAAGTTATTCCAATTTGCACCATCACTTCAACCAAAAATGCAGAAAGGTGATGCAAGCCGTAACTGCAAGAGGGGACACTGTCTTCTTGACACAGTCTGCTGTGCTGCCTCCCACTGTCTGTCTCAACTCCGCCGGTTTTAGAAATCAGGACTGGCCATGTGACAAAAGATGAAGCAATCACTTCTCTCTAATGCAGCATCTTGAACAGAGTAACCTGATGAGCAGACATACATGAGGGAACATGTAGAGATGAAAGGCTGATGGAAACAAATTTCTGCCACCCATGTCTCAAATACAACACTAAACACTTCTGAAATGTGTCGCCATCAGCTTCACCCTACTCCATTTCTTCCATCTCCCCTTCTTTTCTGAGGCAACAGAACAACTCAGATACTGATGGTCTCCACGTCAGCACTCTTACAACAAAGCACTGTTTTTTTCATAGACTAAAGGTAGCAGCCCTGGCTCTTGCACCTTATGCTAAATGCCAGAAACATTCATCACTTCCTCCAGCAACAGTCTCACCCCACTCCCTCAGTTGAGTCCACTTCTAAGCCAGCTGAAGCACTTACACATTCTTCTGGAAGACTTTGATCTGACCTGTCATCAACAGACTAAGCTACAGAATATACCAAACTATTGTATTGTCCCACATTCACTGAAGACAAGTAAAGGAGATACCGTTGGGCAGCACAGCTCATAAAGAAACCAAATGATCCAGATGCAGTTACTGTGACACTCCTCCTAGACAGTGCTCTCCTCTCCCTCCTACTCCTACTTTGGTGCTTTCTGTGAGGAGTTTAAGGATCAGGAACCAGACCAGATGCAAGCACATCTCTGAAGAAACTGTACTCTGTAACACATGAATAATCAGAGGAATAGTACAACAAGCCCTCTTCCTCCAAATAATGGATGCTCAGAGGAAAGAGTAGCTTTTTAGGAAGTTTGTTCAAGTATCTGTGATCCTTCAAAACAGGATTCATTCATCACAGTCCTGGCCCTGTAAATTACAGTATCCTACAGTTTCTGCCAAGGTAAAAATATACAGCTATGCTTCAGTTCTGTAATGAATCACAAGCATGCACTCTGCAGCATGTCAGCATCAGCAGAAGAGACCTCACGTATGTATACATATGCTAACATGAGTGTGCTCACTGTGTGTCTACAGGACTGCACCTCTGTGCATGGGCCTTAATAGGCTGTTGGTGAACAAATGCATCTGAGAGGAAGGGCTACCTTTCAGAGGTAACTAAAGCAGGGATACAATCTGGCATTTTGGCTTCTAATGTGTTCTGACCTGCAATACAGATTCACATTGGGTGCTAGCATTTATCTCTGAAAGCTGGGCCCAGGGTAGTGCATAATGACCTCTGCTGAAACCTAAATGCCCAACTCACACAGTCATAATGCTGCCGTGGGTGTCAAATGCTGGCTGCAGATCTAAATTGCCAAGTTAAAAACCCCACCTGTTAGACCAAGATTTCACAGGACTTTACAGCACCAGCAGAGAACTAAGCCCCTTGAGAGGCACCACTGTTCCAATCCTTTCATACAGAGTAACCATATTTTGTGACCTAATGCACTTCCTATACTGTGTCTGGTGTAGCAGCCAGAGTATTTTCACAAATCTTCCCTAGGATCTTGGTACTACCTTGTAGCTGACACAGAGAAACAAAGATTTTTCCCAGCTCATGTTGGCTCATTCTTCTTCCTTCCCTCTACACCATCGCATTTCTCAAGAAATGCTGAAACAGATAGCAGGTCTATGAGTGAGGCAAAAGTATACATATAACAGGTTTCAATTAGGAAAAGGTTGAAAAAGACACCCTGTACCTTTCAAGACAGAAAATGAATCTGTCACTTTGAAAATGAAGTAATATTACATGTGAAAACTGTCAAAACTCGTGTGGAAAAATAATAACCTTGACAATGGGAGGGACAAACCAGGAAAATGCAAAATGTGAAAAGCAGTGCAAGTGGATACCATAAAGAATGATTTTGAACAGTATGTTTATAAAGAATGGAAAAAAACAGTTCTGCAACTCTCAGGGAACAGACTAGCTCAGTGCCCCTGCTGTAAATCCCTCTCTCAGAGAACTGCAGGGACACAGTTTGAAATCGCATTATCCATTTTGATCTCCCAGAAGCATAAAGGCAACCACAAACGAGAAGGAGTTTGTGAGCCACCGTCAGTCCCAAGCTGATAAAGAAAAGCTACAGCCTCCTGACTGCTTTCATTTGCTGTCTAGCTAGACTTCAGGGGAACATGAGCAGCAGTCCAAGATTGTAGCACTGCTCTATGAGCCTTTCGAGTTGTTGCCACCATTGACAATTATGCAGAAGAGTCCTACAGGTCAGTCCCAGCTGCGCAGCTGCATTCTGATCTCTTGCCCTCAAGTCAAAGGTCTTATTGCCACCTCTCCCCTCCCTAGCTCCGAGTTTCAGAGCCTGCCTCCCCCTGTCCCCTGACTTAGTTTGGGTTTTACTCCTACTGCTGACCAACTCCTTCATTATCCATAAGTTTGCTGATCCCTGGCATGGCCTTTGCCCAGGCATTTGTCTCTTCCTTTGAAGTGGGCTCACTGCAGCATCCACCTCTCACTGGGTTTAGTTTGCCAACACAAGGCACGCTGTCTCCTACCCAGGTCAGGTATGGAAACCACAGCAAAGTTCAGAGAACAGCAGAAGTGACTAACAACTGAAAAAATTAAAATAAACAAATGTATGTCACTTGGTTGAAAGAGTACTGTGAAGAAAGGTGTAACAATGGTGTTTGCTGAAAGGTGTCACTCTGAAAGACACTATGCCTACAAGAACACTGAGAAGGGAAAAGTCTGGCTATTACAGAAAAACACCCTAAAGCTGTGTGCTGGGAGACTGGAAATCTCCATAACTTTCCTTCCAGAATTAGACCTTTTAATTACAACCAAAATGCAAAGAGTTCGATGGACATTTCTGAATCTGAACTTAATATGCCTCAAGTACTCTGTGAGTGAAGAGTGTCTATTATAAACAAACAATGGTAGCAACAGAAGTTCCAAGCCAGTTTCACCCCACATCAGGCAAGAAGGAATATAGGACTGAAACAAGTGAACAAATGGGCTAGGCAAAGTGAATTAGAATCTTAAGGCACAAGCGTATGATCAGACATAATGCAATAAATCAGGGCAGAATAAGCCCAAAGTACTGCTGCTTGCTTAAAAGTCCAAACAACCAAACTTGCTCCTTGTCCATGATCTGCAGAGTACACGATTTGTTTCTTTCCTGCAAAACCTGTGGACTCCCTCATTTTGGAAATATGGCTTCCCAAATTTTAAATCAGGTGATGACAGAATGTGCTGACTCCAGTCCCACCCAGGAAACTACAGGCTCTGCAAAGCTCATCCCTAACAGCAACTGTTTTGCAAGTCAGCTCTCTTGCTCACATGCCTCCTCCAGCAGCAGATGCTCCCTGCTCTCTCACCTGCCTCTCATTATACCTTGCCTGGCAAAGGCTGAGGTTTTGGGTTTGCCCTTCCTTTCAATTCTTGGTTTCTGCCTGATCAAAGAGAGCCATGTCAATACAAGGAGCACGAGGAAAAGAGAGCATACGTGTGACTACTTTCAGGGTGGATAAGATCCTGAAATGGGCTGTGCTTTTATTTTTCCTCCCTCCCTCTCTCCCAACTGCCAGATGTCCTTGGTTCTGCAACTGAGCGGAGGAGAAAGGAGATGGGGTTACTGGAGTTCATTCACACTGCGCACAGGGCTGCTCTCGCCTCTCTTCCTGTTTGCAAGGAAGTATTAGTCCCTCTGACAAAGGGCGACAGAAAGAGGCAGACAAGTGGATAGCAGAAGAGGGAGAAGAAGGGGGAAGAGAAGAGAGAGAGGGGAGGGAAACAAGGAGAGGGAGGGAGGGAGGGAGGGATGGATTATGGTAAGAAGATAAGACTTCCCTGGTTAATGAACTGGAAATGAGTAACAAGTGATATCAGGAGTGATGTAGCCACCTTGCTGCCATGAAATTCCTTTAAAAGGCCATTGACACAAGCTCCTTTGAACTCTGGAAGACAACACAATCCTGATCTGGGTAAAAAAAAAGTCTCTAGCCTCTTCTAGGCTTTCTACTGTCACTTCAGCTTTCAAGCTTCTGGCTAACCTAGAGTACAGTCACCTCAGGAATGGCCAAAACCAGGGCATGCACAGGCTTACAGCAAGGAAGAGGTGACAGTAGCAGCACCCCTCCATCTTCCCCTCCCCTCCAAGCCATCCTGTAAAATGACAAGTCATCCCTTCTTAGTTCTGTCTGGCCAGGTGAGCTGAGAAGCCAGTGTCCCAACATGGGGAGGAGACAGAGCACAGCCACTTTAGTGGGACACCAACTTCTGCAGCCCCCACAGGGATGAACATGAGCAGAACTTGACGTTTGTAGCTGAACTGCAATAATCCTCCGTGTCTGGCTAGGACTCCACCTCACTGACAGCTCAAGAGCATTATCAGCACCGACCTTCAGATGGCAGGAAGCACGACTGAGTCTTTGATAGGGGCTTCCTACAGGAAAAATGCCATCTGTGCTCCTCCCAGGAGGATGAAACACTCAAAAGCAGAGCAGCTGCCCACTCCTGCTAGCAGAAAAGCAAAGGGCAGCCCTGTGCCACTTCCTGGGAAGGGAGGGAATCCAGCCTGGGACCTTGTCCATAGAGTAAGTCAGCATCAACTACAACAACAATTTTTCCCCATGGAAACTTGCTTTAAATTGCGAACAACATTCTTTTGCCAGTAGCACTCAATTTCTCCAAGCAAATTTAGCTATCCTAGCAGTAAGTCTTTTTTCCTCTTGCACATTTAAATGCATCCATGCAAAGGTGGTTTTGGTTCACATGTCTGTTTTTCTTTCTAGGGCCCCTGTATTAGCTAACAGTCATTCCTTCACATTTCTTCACAGCACCAGATACACACACCACCACGACCACCACCAACAAAAAAAGAATAAAATCAAATGTGAAAAGTATTCAAGCAACCAACAAAACTTCCTACTACAAAAGAATCTGCTAACTAACAAAATGCCCCTTCAGTTTGGAAAATTAAAGTTGAAACGTTTGCAGCTCATTATTCCTGCTGCTGACCAGCTTTTACACACCCTTCCTGCAGCAACAGCTCATCACATTCTACTTGAAGGCCAAAATTGCAATCTGACCCCACCACCCCTGTTTCTTTACAAATGCCACTGCATGACATCATAGAAATCAGGGCCACAGACTCAGTTTCTTTCTGGATGCCTTCTCTGTATTTACTCAGCCATCAATATCTTCTTCTGCACAATTATACACAGCAAAACATAACCGTCAGGCATTCTTTGAAGCCACAGTTTTACAACCCAGAGTTTCCTTTGTCTTCCCAGAGAACAGAGTTTAAAAGAGACAAGAAATAATACTCAGTGTTACTGATATCAGAAGCCATGACAATAACCAATTAGGTACAAAAAGCTGGGTTTTTTTCAATGGGGCTTGCATAAAAGTTGGAAGGGAGTGGGGAGAATTAGAGAAGCCTCTCTCTTCAATAACTGTGGACCTTCTTTGGAGCACCACATTACAGCCGAAAACTCCACCATGGATCCTACATTCCTCCTTTATGACCCTTAGTCCCACAGCCCTGCGTCAGGGAAACATGAGTCTGACTCACAGGAGATCTGAGAAGTCACCCCAATGCTATTTCCAATCTGAAGCAAGAGACCAGAACTAAAAAAAAAAAAATTTAAAAAAAAATAGAGAGAAGCAAGAATGAATACCCAAAATAACATCCTGGTAGTAGAGATGCCAGGGAAAAGTGCTACACCTAGCCCATAAGGAGTAAGAGGACCAACTAGATTATGTTTAGAACAGAACACTGCAGGCCTTTTTTCAGCAGGTAGAAAATTATAATGATAAATAATCTCACAACATACTGAATATTTTTTACCTGTTTCCTTAAAAAATTATTTCATCTCAACTATGCAGTAAGGAAACAATATTTCATGATCCATGCGTATTCTGCCAAGCACCTTTATCAGCTGGCATCACAAAAGGGAAATCTCCTCAGCTCCCCAGGCCGTTTCAGAGCATCTCTCCAACACAGAACCTCAAACTGCTGTTGACTCCTCTGAGCAGGAACATGGCACAGTCCATTCACAGCACTGAGCTACTAAAACAGATAAAGGTAAAAAAGAAGCAGCTGCACCATTTTACCAGTAAGACAAAATGATAAAAGACATACAAAGCCACAGGATATATCATGGCAAAGTCAAAAAGGGAACTTAAAAAGCCCTCAACTCCTATCCCTTGTCCAGACCACCTTCTCTTTCAAACTGGTCTTCTCCATCCTCTATCAGCTATGAAATTAGAGGACATGAAGAAGAGAGGCAAAAGAGGAAAGAACAGAAGGGGAGGGCTGCTTACAGTAAAATTGTTTGTTCATTTTCTGACTTCCTCCTTTCCTCCCACCCCAGGAGTACTTCCATCAGCATGCTGCACATCACCATAACTGATACAAGATTGTTTCTGGGAAACAGCCTCTTAATAATGTCTCTATATAACGCTTTGTATCCAAGCACCATTCCACCCAAAAGCATCAATCAAAACAAATACTACTGCTCACAGCCTAACCAGAAATACAGTACTGGATTGCAAAACAAGCAGGAAACTCATTAAGATTCCCTTCAGGGCAGTAGGGGAAAAGCACCGATTCCCATTCATAGAAGTATCATCCCTAGATGTAGCACACAGGTCAGGAAGAAATTACAGTACTACAGAAATACCCATATAAAGAACACATCAGAGGGATACTGGACAAGAGTTTTAAACTGCTTCAGAGTAAGCTTGACTGCATCATCAGGGATATATTTTGTCAGGTTTTCCTAATACTGCTCTTAGAAGAGCAGGACGAGAGCGGCAGGGTTGCTGATGTACATATCCAAACCTAGATCAGCCAGAAGACTGCAGCAGAGCAATAAAGGACATCAGAAGAGTTGCCAAGAAACACAGTGAAGACTGGCAGAGGGGTGCAGGTCAGAATAAAGGACTATTAAGAGCTTTGTTGCTTTTGATTACTCTTCTGGATTCTGGGCTCTATGGGCTGTTTCTGCTTTGGGCGTCATTGGAACTGAACCCTCACAAGGTATAGTATCAACAAAATAAGGAGGACTTTTCTGAATTTTATAAACCCACCAGGCAGAAGCTAGAAGGGAAGGGTTAAAGGTCTAAAAGTGAGAGAAAGAGATCTGTGTGACAGGAAGGGAGCATGTGAGAGGGCGTGCGACAGGCTGTGTAGCAGAATGTGTGTCTAGATCCCGTTCCCTTCGAGGCTCTTGGCCAAATGTGGAGCTGAACTTTCTGCAGACTTTGTCCTGCCAAGTCATGTTCCCTTCTCACACTGCCTGACATCACCACAAATACTCAGCTGGAAAACAGTCCAGAGCAGGACAGAGTCCACCGCTCGAACACCAGCCAGTGAAATGGCTGCACTCACGGCACACCCACCAGATGGGAAAAGAGAGCCACTGACTCTCCTCGCAGGTTGTCTTCAAGCACCCAGGAGGCTGCACCTCATCCATGCAGAAAGAGCCCTATGAAGGCACAAAGAGACCACAGGTGCTAACAGACCAAAGTCTTCCTATTGCCCCAGTAACACAGCACAGAACAGACTGAAAGTCTGCACAAAGGCTCTAACAGAAAAACGCAAAAGAACGTAACCATCAGACCATCTGAGTTTGTCACAAGCATCCTGCTGCAAGGAGCGCAGTCTATTATCCCCAGCTCTGGTACAATCCTGCCACAAGAAGGGAAACATCACGCATCACCCATGGACAAATGAGAAGCCAGTGATCCTGCAAAGACTGATGCTCCAGCAGGGTCTGCACGAAGCCAGCAAGCAAACATTGTCCTGCCAGAGCACTCCTTTCACCTTGACTTCTCAGAATTAAATGCGAATCCAAGATCAGGGCTGCAAAATGCAGCACGTGTGTGAGTACATGGGAGTAGGCAATAGGACTAAGCCAACAAGTGGCTCCATTTCTTATCTTGATCCTTGTGTCAAGGAAGAAGGGTGTGGATGGCCCACTGATTCTGGGACACTGCTAAAGGCACCACCCAGAGCAAGTATCAGGGAGTAGCAGTGGAAGATGATACTGAAACAAGGGAGAACAAAGTATGCAGTCTCTTCTTGTTTTTTTTCTTCAGCCTTCACCCCCGAGTCTGCTGCTTAAAAGGAGCACTTTAGAAAATGCCCTTAAAGCACAGTCGATAGGGAGAAAATTCATACTTTCTTCAGGCAAAGGTTTCTCCTTTCTCTACTCCTGTTCTACTTCTAGAAGAACAAACAGCAGCTTTGAGCTTTCTGCAGATCAAGGAAAAATTTTTCTTCAGTCCCATACAGGACGGAAAGTTATGTCCCCGCTTCTCAGGCACGCATAGATAACAGAGATTACGTTGTATGATCCATAGTTATTTTACATGTTGCATTTTAAATTTTTATTTTTCATTTTAAAACACTCCTCACAACAGAAGTTCCCTCTTCCTTTGTTAAGGAAGGGGTCTGACACCTTCCTTGAAGGTGCATTAATGCAGCCTTGCCTGTCCACATGCTATATGGACCTTAAATCATATCCTTACCTGGGGCTTTCTATCCAGACATATGCAGGTGTCTGAGAATGTCCACCTCACCAGCTGTAAACACAAAAGCCATATTTTGAATTTCTTTCTGGCCCATTCACAGAAATCAGCATATTATTCCTTTCCTGCACACAATGGCCAAAGGTGGGAAGCAGTCAATCAGAAGACTGGAACCACAAAGTCGTTTGAGGACCAGGTGACAGCTTCTCCTTCTAGTCTTGGAGCTGGCAGCTGGCTGAGCTGCGCTGTCTCGGTGGCACTTCTCATGCAAGCCAACACACGCTGCTGAGGGCTGCCCACAGGACTGAGTGTGCATGTGTGCCTGCACGTCAAGGCATGCACCGCCACAGCAAGTCTCAAAGGCTGTTCCAGTGCAAGTTCATGTGCCCACACAAAGCTGCGTGTGAGTTTCTGCCGGTAGGTGTGCAAAAAGCCACTACGTGTGCATACCTGACAGCCTGACTGTGAAATCCTCCAGCAAAAATCCCCAGCAAGGCATGTGGAGTCCTTTGGGGGCTGGCACACTTCTGCATATATGTCCCTGGCAACCAAGATATACTACAGAGCTGTTACAGAAGCCTGTTTGCCCTCATTTCATAAGAGCTCTAGATGAGACTACTTAAATTCCAAACATGTTCCTTTAAATGGGTTTTACATACAGATTACACTTGTGCAATTTATTTTCTAAGTTAATGGTAATCTGTGATGAAGTCTAAAATAACCATTTAAACAAACACATGCACTCCTATTCAAGCAGGACATGGCTACTGGAGAACGTTTAAAAAGTCTAATTCCTAAACTTGAGAAAGTCACAAAGTCTGCAGAGTCAGAAGCCACTGAAGTACAAAACAAATCTTTCTTTAAAAAGAGAGGCAGAAAGATTAGTTTCTTCAATTCACTTATTAAATTAGTTCAGTTCACTCAAAGCTGGTGGAGGTAGCATAAAATGGGTGGGAGGTATCTCTCTCCTACAATCTCCAAATGAAAACAAGACAAGGGATGATGAGCTATGCTCATTCTAAGATCTGGAAAGAGACAATTACCAAAACCAACCAGTTCATTTTGCTAAGTACAGGTAACACTATCCTGATAGAATCAGTCATTTAATAGCACACTCCAGCAAGCATATTTTCTCTTATGTATCCAGTGCATGATTTCTGTGATTAAAGTATAATTATAAAAGAAAGTGCATATTTGATTTGACCTTTTTATTCAAATGCAGTTTTGTATAAGTCATGAGGAAAGAAATTCACCCAGTAAATACAACTGACCATTTTGTAACATAAACATTTACTGTGATACAATAGCATAAATGGATGTATGCAGATACACTGTATCATCCTGTTTGGCAAGAAGCAGTAATAGATGAGCCTAACTGATTGGATTAAAGCTGCCTTTTAAGAAACCATCAAATGCAAAACAAAGCTTAAATGAATTATTTAAATCACTAACTTTAATCATGATTTCTATCAGCAAGTGGGAAGTCTTGATTTAAACCAATTGACCTTGTTTGCCTCACAGCTGCAGTAGGACCAGTGGGCCAACACTGCCCTGCTCCCTGGAGGGAGAGAGGATACAACTTCCATGTCCTATTTGTTTCAAGAAATTTTATGAGCATATTTGCCAATATTTTTTTAAAACTTTAAACTAACTAGAAAGCCTTACATGCCAGGAGACACCTACTCTCTTGCCAGTCATGTGCTTTAGCAATCAGTTTGATACTCACCTAACATCTTATTTACATCTCGGAGAGGTTTCTATGAGTACACAATACAACCCGACTCTGCAGCCTGGCTTTTAAATTGCTTCAATTCTCACATCCCACTACATAGTTCTCCTACTAAATCCTCATAGCCGCTAGTTGGGGTCTGTTCAAAACAAGAATTAGATTTCTCATTCTTTAACATTTTCTCTTCATTTCTTCACCAACATCCTACTAAATAAACATTTATCTTTTCCCCTCCTTAAACCTACTGGGAAGGTCTGCAATGCTCTGCTCTCCTCTGTGCACTACCTTAGTTAACCTTTGTCCTCCCCAAATAAGATTGTTAAGAGCTTGACAGTGTATATTTCAAAGTGATTTATAATATTGCACCAAATTATGTAAATCACCTTAACATTTTCTTTTTGACACTCCGTAAACCAAGTAATTTTGCTTTACAGGAAATCTGGTTTTGAAATCTCCAGATACAAAAGTACTAGTTACACTACCTTGAGGCGTGTCTCCTTTTTAGTGGGAACACAAGAAAGGAATTTTTCTATGTTCCAAATATGGAAAAAAAAAAAAGTATTTGGCTCTCGAGCAGGAAGTCACACAACCAAATTGACACAAGAGTGCTAAAGGAAGCCATCGAACCATTTCTAACTGATAAATTTTTAAGGTCTAACTGAACACGGACAGCCTCTTTTAATTGAACAATATTATACACATCTCTCAAACCTAAAGTAACTACAGTGAAAATGCTAAGTCAAACACTGTACTTGTATACTAGCAGAGGTACGATCTAATGACCAAGTTCAACCTGTTTACAGTCTTAATGCAGACCTGTACCTATCAGAAGGAAGTGCTCCCCTGAATTCCCTCCTAGGATGAAGTTCCTTCACACAGAGAGAGTTTCCAAAGCAAGAGAACGTGACTCTGCCTTCCTAAGTTAATATACTGTAAGGAAAACAAGGTAACAACCTACAGCAGACCAGCAGAATGTTCTCCCCAGTGAAACAAGGTATCTTTGCATAGAATCATAAAATGGTTTGGTTTGGAATGGGCCAAAAAAATCACGCAGGTTTAACCCCCACCAGCATGGACAGGAACATCTCTGACAGTTCTGGAAGACTGATTTTTCTTCAAGACTGTCAGGTGTATGAATCTCATTATTTGCTGGGGGAGGGAAGAGGGAGAGTGACAATCTGATAAGCTTTCCTATTCAACATGCAAAGACCCACACATCTGCAACAATGATACTTTCACAGCAGCTGCTTCCAGAACAGAAAGCAGGATCATCCTCCAATGCACCCAAGACAAAGCACATTATATTCTATACTCTTTCCTAGGCAGATGGGTTCACTTCTGAAAAACAGCAACAGTTAAGGATTTTAAATTCAAAATTTGAAATTTTGAAAACTGTCCGTTTTGACAGCCATACAATCATGGACCAGATCTAATTACAAGAGACATACTTCTGAGATCTGAGACCATCAACTGATCAAACATTTAACAACAGCTGAATATTAATCCTTCTGTTTACCTCAGAACAAGCACGCAGAGTTGTGAGGAGTAATCCAAAAGAAAGGAAAAGAAAGTCATAGCAATCAAATGCACTTCAACACACTGGAAACACGACTCTTCCTGCAGGTGTAAGACAGGGATAAGGCAGCAAACTCCTGCTCTGGACTTGTACGGCTGCACGCCTGTCCTGCACAGCCTCCGCCTGCCCTCCTGCACAGCCAGCTGGTGAGGGAAACATGCTGACAAGGCACAGGGAGCTGCAGCAGCAGTAACTGGAAACAGCAAGCAACAGCAACCCCAGGCACACTGCCAGGACACACTAATTCTGTGATAAAGTTTCCTGTCTCTATTTTCTTAGATTAGGCAATTTATATATATATATAGTCCCTGCTGTGGTACTTCTCCCTGCATCCCTTCAAAACACAAGTAGCTGCAAGTTTCCTCTGGCAGCTACAGAACTCCCATGCAGCTCCACAATGACCCATTTTCTGTCCTCCCTCAGGCTGGTTTAGGTTTTTCTCCCCCAACTTTTATTTTGGGGGTCTGGGAGAAAGTTGTTGGTTTTCCTCCTGCAAAAGCTGGCCTTCCTGTATGAAAAAGGATGCATGGGCATGTGCACTTATGAGAAAGAAATATCACTGCAAGTCCTAGATTTCAAAAAGGGGTCACACCAGGAAGCCGCACAGTCTGCCCTCACAAGCCTTGCAGCAGCAGTATCTTCTGGTGAATACGCCACAGGTGCGATGGTAAAGAAGTGTAGCAAGGCCAACCTCCACCTGGTCCTGGCACCATGTGTACCACGTCCAACGCTCTCTTCCCACTGCCCAAATGATAGAAGGGTTGAGCTCAGCAACAACTGGCTGAAGTTTACAAGCAGTTTTTGCTTCCATAATTAAAAAGTAAGGAACGTTTTCCTTTTTCTGCCTCAGCAAGGGGCTTATGTCTTGATTCAGACTCAATTAAAAAATCAAGCCCACCACTCAGTAAAGGAAATAAAAACCAGGTTTTCTGTTTTCTTTTGTCTGTCCTCAGGTATAGCCTTCTCTCTGACACCCAGGAATAGCAGATGAACTCCATGAACCTTGGAACAAGAAGCAGATCTGTGAGGACTCTTCCCTACAGACAAACATAACCTGCAGTCATAGCCAGAAACTGTCTGACACACAGTGATCCAAACTGTTAGTCAGAAACGTGACTCAGTTTTGGAGACTCCCTCAAAAAAGCGTTGCAGGGAAGGGCCCAGCTGTCCCTTTAGGAAAAAGAAAAGAAGGGAATTAAGTTTGAGGAGACAAAACATTTCTCTTTCACTAGTGATCCAAGGTTTGCTTCCGGCCCGCAACAAAAGCGTGTCTTGACAGATCCGTGGACCTTAGCACCATAAGCATCAGTGAAATGGCACAATGAAGAGAATCCATCAATGTAAGCTAAGTTACCTTTTAACAGCACCACGCAAACTGACAGCCGTACAGACAAGTTTCTGTCCTAGAAAACTCACGACCTGGGTTGACAGGATGCAACAGGTGAATGACACAGAGAACTGCAAGTTGAGCAGAGAGGAAAGCTAACAAGTTACCACAAAGCAAGTAAACATCTCCTGACAGCACCTCCGGAGACAGCAAACAGAAACCTGGGCTCTTCAGATGCACGACAACAGCCACGAGAAACTGACCACCGCTCCCCAGACGCCTCCGACCCCCTTAGCAGAGGGACTCTCTCCGACGGCGCGACCGCGCAGTCCCCGCCAGCACACACCGC
>WEIT01041265.1:78849-101779 GCA_013389985.1 Dryoscopus gambensis
GCCCCGCGGCTCCGGGAGCGGCGCTCTCGGCCGCCCCACGGTGGGCCCGGGTCGCCAGGCGGGCCAGGGCTGCGGGTAGCTCTTTTGGGAAGGGAAACGCCGGCGCCGGGCCTCGTCTCCAAGTATTTTCGTTCCTTAGTCCGTTCCCGCCGCAGGAAGAAGAAGAGGGGCCCAAGCGCAGGCTTTGTGCTGAGCCTGGCCGCGGGCACGGATCGGCCGCGTCTCAGCGCTGCCCTCGCAGCGGGTGCGAAGGCAAATCCAACCAGAGTTGTGAGACTGTTCGAGCCGCCCACTCTGAAGTCCAGGGAACTAAACAGCAATGTGTGTTGTAGCTGGTGTTTGTTTCTTACTTGAGCTTGTGAGATTTTTTTTCTGCTACAATAGCTCACAAGAATGCAGCCCGTGTTGGCCCTGCCCTCCCCAGTGCACTCGAGGTACGATCTCACCAGAGCCGGTAGAATTAAGTAGTACTGGCCAGCAATGACCCTCTCATTTCCTTTCACCTGTAAAGCACTGACAGCTTCAGTCCCCCAAAGCCATTCATTCCCCTCTCTCTCATTAGGATGTTCTCACACTTTATAATAGTTCTTCAGAAACTGGTAGGTTCTTTTGAAAGAACTCACAGAGCCCTTGTGGAACCATGTACTAAGCACAGGGGAAATTGTAAAATATTTTAAAAAGTCAAGAAATCGAAAATCTTCCCAAGTACGCCGGCTAGTTAATCAAACAGGTATTGAGTCAGTTGAAACACGAACAGGTGTCCAGACGAGAGGCTGGTTCAGATGGACAGCAGGCAGCCAAGACCTTTTGTCCCACTACAGGCTCTGCACCACTTCATTTATTTTATCTGAGCTCAGTTAAGCTGATTGAACAGATGGGGCAAACTAAGAATTCCCATATGCTTTTCCTTGTTTCTCCCCTTCTAGGGCTTCCCAATAAGAACCCAGCTTGTCACAGTTCAGATTACATCCCTTTGACATTTGCTCCATCAACAAAACTTCCAGCATGGGCTCAAGCACAGATCCTTTAACTATCCTCAGCAGTTCCTTTCCAAAGATACTTCACTCTTATACAGCTTTTCTGAGTTGAAACTGTTTTCCTTCTCTTGCCTGAGAAAGAAAAACAAACCAAGACGTGCAAACAAAAGCCGTTCTGCTAACCAAGCCTGAACCCTTGCTCAAGTTGAGCAACCTCCCTTATAAGAAGTGTTGCCTCTGGGTGACACCGTATGACCGTCTGTCACCTGACTCAGCGACAAGCTGGAGCCTGGCAAAAGCTGTTGAAGAAAGCATGTACACTGAGGGCTTAATTGTTTGGGGGTTTTATGACACTTCTAGAATTAGATCCTTACCTTTTAAAATATTTCCTTTTTATTTCTTCAGAGCTTACCAAGGATAAAAGCAAACCTGTTTAATGAGTAGAGGGTCAGTTTTTTCCAGCCACAGTTAAGAGGTAAAAGTGGGCAGACACTGATGTCAGATAAAAGACAAGTTGCGTTTTTTTCTTGTGACTGTAAAGTTTCTGAGGTACACTTCATATGAGAGAGATTATACAGGGTATATATATTTTATGTTTCTCTCATAACATTTTAAAAAAAAATCCCTATCTTTACATTATATTTCATTCTTCAGGCTTTTTATTCTTGTTTTGGATCGAACATGCTGTTTTCTGGGACATTCTTTTTATGATTTCCTGTTCTTCCTCTTGTTTTATCACTAGTTTCTTTCCAGTTTCCCCTTAATTGTTTTCAGTACATACATACCAGAATACTGAAGTTTTGCCATTTTGACCTTCTGAATACTGCTGTATTTTTCTCATTTCTCCTTTTTTTTTGGCCCAGATCTCTCTGTTCTGAGCTCTAGAATGGTAAAGTCTTGGCCCATTAATTCCAAGAGTCCACAATGATCAGATAAAATCCCAGCCCTCCCTGGTTTTGTTTTCTCTCCTGTTAGTCAGATCACTCTTGTCTTCATTTCTCAGATGGAAAAAATGAGGCTTGAAGAAGCCATTTCTTTTCCCGAGAACAGCTGGTCATTCCTACAACTGAGATCAGAATGCAGGACTTTGCCTCGGTCCTGCTCTGCAAATACAGTGTATTTCCTATCTGTGCCCATAGTTTTCTGCATCTTTGTCTCCCTCTTCTCTGACTCTTCCTCATACTCAAGACTCCTTTCTGTCTCTAACCTCTGCACTGTGCACCTGGGTACCCCACTGATCCAGACCAGACAGCTCCAGTATTAGACAGCAGATTGTCTTTGTGTGTGTCCTTACAGTTTTGTCCAGGCCGACATCAGCCGGCTTGGTCCCTTTGACTCCTGTTCCCCTGTTGTCCATGAGCAGCTGCAGGGCACTTGGCAGCGCTCCTGAGCAAGTGCATCGTCCTGTGCCTGAGCATCACCACTTGCAGGAGCGTTACTAACAGTGCACTGTCCCCGTCCTGACAGATCTTCATCCGCAGCACGGACTGTGATCGGACACTGATGAGCGCAGAGGCCAATCTGGCAGGCCTCTATCCCCCAGGAGGACAACAGATGTTCAACCCTAACATCTCCTGGCAGCCTATCCCTGTGCACACAGTGCCTGAGTCTGACGAAAGAGTAAGTTCATCTCAAGGACAGGTGTTGACTACTCAAGTAGTATAGTGTCCAAAAAATATTTGCTGCAGTCTTGATTCAGATTGTCTTTAACTTCTCCTGGGACCTACCTTGCAGAGGTTTTCCTATTTTCAGAAGAAGATGAGAGAATTCAGAGGCTGTGTTTACTCAACATGTCGGGTGCAACACCCCAGCAGACCACACATGGTCTGGAGTATGTCAGCAGGCAGTACTCAAGGCTGTTTATAGATGCAGTCAGGGTTTCACTACAGTTGTGTTTACTGCATATTCTGTACTCCAGCATTCTTGGTAACCTGGCTGCTCTTGTCTCTGCCCAGCTACTGAAGTTCCCTTTGACCCCTTGTCCACGGTACGAACAGCTACAGACTGAAACACGGCACTCAGCAGAATACATAAACAAGACCAAAGAGAATTGGGTAGGTGACTGTTTGCATGAGATAAGGTGGTTCTAGGCTTGTAGTTATCACCTCCATATAATCAGAGCTCTAAGAAAAGGGAAGGGATACCAGATACCAGATATAATACAGTAAGAGATTAGGAAATTTAAGGCCTTTCTCGTTTCTCAAACCTACAGCAATTCCTGCAGATGGTGGCAAAGGAGACTGGGATCCGGGATATCTCTCTCGAGAGTATATGGAGCGTGTATGACACCCTGTTCTGTGAAGTAAGTCTGGCCATCATCTTATACCCACTGGAATTTGGTCTTTAGGATTTGGTGGAAATTAGTTTACAAAATCCCATGAAACAACTTTTCACCCTACAATTAGAAGTAATGTTATAATTTCAGAATAACAACAGTTCCTACTCACTAAAGCATGTGCCAAGAATTACCTATTTTTACACCCTATAACCTCCCACTCTGTAGCTCAGATATATACAATGTCAGTCAGAAAAAGTGCCACCTGTATAATAAATATCTCTTGAAAGTCATTAGAAAATGACTGCAATCTGAAATCTTTAGATCTCTGTGGACAAGCCTAAGTCCAGCAACATAGAAATGAGATCTCTGCAAACTGAAGAAGCATTAACTTTATGATTTAAGTTGGGACCTTAATTAGGACTATTCCTGGTGCTATCTCTACGTCTGTTACTTTAAATCAATCACTTTTCTTTCTGTGCTTCTGTCAATGCCATATCTAAAAGAATATAATGCTATCCTCAGTTACCTAGGGTTCACTCACATCTGGTTTTTCACCTATTTTAAGGTCTTTTGTCAGAGAAAGACTCTATAGAGACAGATGTTACCCTTTTACCATATGGGGTGGGGCACCAAACTCTATATTCAAGTTGATTTCTGTTGAAAGCACATGTCATGATGACTTAAAACAAAATCAAAAATTGGATTAGCTGTGCTGTGATAATGCTAAATGTCACATATCCAGGAGACTTGAAGTTGTTACATTCAAGTTTCTCTGTGTATAACTGTACAGTATGATGAAGTAAATTAAGGACATCTTTCATGTCAAACCAGTGAATTATGGATGCAGTAAACCCAAGCATTTTGACACTGTGTCATACTAATTCTATGGACGTGCAAGACTACTTCGCTTGCTGGCAGTAGCATACAGCGGTGTGCACTATTTTGGGGGTGTAAAAGATAAAGCATGGAATTGCACTTTGCTATGTAAAGTAGCAGCTTGGGTTGCTGCAAGCTGAGAATATTCCAGTCCAGAGCTGCATTGTACTATGTGAATTTGCCCTTTGTATCACAAACCCAATTTCCTGTCTTGTAACAATCACACTGAATCAATTTCTACAAATCTTGGTCAGAGGGAGCAAGAATTTCCAATCTTCTTCATTTTCAGGAGGAACTTAATGAGTTTGCAGATTGGGCCTGAAAGGCCAGCTGACAACCACTATAATCCCAAAGAACTTGGAGAACAGCCCACTGTCCCAAAGCAAAACCAGAATGTTGTTAAGGAAAGAGTATTTCTCACTCAGAACTATACCCTCAGGCTGATTGGTCTCTTCAGCTACTTTGGTCTTCCTCCTTTTTTCTAAGTCATGCAAATAGTGCCCTGAAGAGGACTGTTTTTCTCACCTGAGCCAGTAGAGTCATTCTCCTATCTGGATGGAGACAATAAAAAAGTCCAGGAAATAGCTGAACTTACCGGCTATTCTCTTTGTAAATTAATGAAGAACTAACTAAATATCTAAGCTGCTGATGGAATTTCTCTGAACTGCTCAGACAGAATGAGCGTTTAAGGATACTCAGCCTCAACTTCTGGAAGTCTAATGGGATGTGGCATAGAAAATTGTTCTCAGTAATGCTGGGAAACCACAACTGCTATTTGTCTGCCATTATAACTAATCCTTTCATGTAATGGGTTGGCTGCAAAGCAAGTTCTTCTCTTGGTTCCCAGTTCTCGGGCTCCTGGGTTTGAGTACAGGGCTTTGTCAGTGGTGCATCCCACCGTTAGGTCCACAGACCACTTGCTAACTTTCTCCAGTGTCTTTCAGTGGCCCTCAGAGCTTCCAGGGAAACAGGTGCAGGTACACCAGAAACCCTGAGTTTGTGTTCACTCGTCTTTTTTTTTTTTTCTCTTTGACTGCATGCCATCTGCAGGGCAGAATCAGCCACATGTAAAGTTAATGCCCTAAGATTATTGTATCAATTACAACATAACCTTGCATTCCAGCTGTGCTTTCACAGAAAAGTAGCTCCTAGGTTGTAATCTTTATTCTAATCTTCTCGTTATTATTTTCTGAAACAACATCAAAACCCGCATCTATTCTTTGTATGCAGCATAGCAGTGTGAGGTCAGAAGCATAAATAGGAAGGGGGCATATTGCGTATTTAAAGTAGTGTAGAAAAGCAGCAGCAGTATGGGCAGGTCTCCAGACACCCTCCCCCTCTCTGTTTAATCTGCAACCTGTGCTACACGCACATGAATATTCTGTTTCTCTTTCTAGCAAACACACAGAATGGGTTTGCCTGCATGGGTGACACCAGATGTCATGACTCAATTGAAGCAACTAAAAGACTTCGGTTTTGAATTTCTGTTTGGGATCCACAATCGGGTAGAAAAAGCTCGTCTGCAAGGCGGTGAGTGCACCAGAGAGGGAGCCTCGTGCTGCTCTGTCTGGCTTTTCCCTCTGACCAGCTGTTCTCTTTCCTCAGGGGTCCTGCTGGATCACATAAGGAAAAATCTAACCAAAGCGGCAAATGTTTCTGCCCATCAGAACCTAAAACTACTTGCCTATTCAGCAGTAAGTCAGAGTTGGGGTAGCTTTTAGCCATCTCCTCCTGCTTATGGGGGACTGGGGCTTGGTGATAGTTTTAACCCTTTCTAGCTTCCCTACAGCCTATGCAGTGATCAGGACATGCATCTTTGCCTCTGACTGGGTGGGAGATGCAGTATCTGGCACAGTTCCTCTGAGATCCCTGAGGAAAATTCCCAGTGCGTCCTTGTTCCTGTTAGTTCAGGCTCATGAAAAAGACTGGCAGACTTTGGGGCGCCGCTGCTCTATTTATTTGGTAGATGGGTTGATGCCACTCAAGTGTGACATTTCAGAAGTGTGGATACAGTTACCTCCCCTTTCCAGCAGCCTACTGCCTGGAAAGTCAAGCATCTTTTCCAAACTGCTCTCTAGAGATTAATTCTCAAAAAACAGTGCAGGATATCTGTGGCTGTTTCACTTCCCCCCCTTCTCTGGCACCATCACAGATCACGGCTCTAGCAGTACAGTTCCTCTCCCATTTTCCAGATGAAACTTAGGAAGGTAACATCCCCTCCGCACTGCCTTGTCCGTTACTGGTACAGTCTGAGTTGCCCTGCCACATCCCTAAGGGTGACTGATTTGGTTTTTTTCCCTCTTTCTCAGCATGACACCACACTTGTGGCACTGCAGATGGCTCTAGATGTCTACAACAAGATCCAAGCACCATACGCGTCATGTCATTTATTTGAACTGTACCAAGAGGATGATGGGTGAGGGCTGCAGTAAAGACGTCTGCTGTGATTTCACCTTGAGGATTAGATACCTAGGCTAGGCACCACTCTTGGGACATGCAATCTTGCTCCTTGGGCAGACTCTCATGAGGAAAACTTATCACCAGAATAAAGGAAAGGGTGTGCACACTGAGTTTTTGGGAAGGGATGACTTCAACTAGAGGGAAAAAAAAAGACAAACCATCTTGCTGTGTTTCATTTTCAGTAACTTCTCTGTGGAGATGTTTTACCGGAATGAGAGTGGGAAGGAACCTTTCCCACTGACAATCCCTGGCTGTCAGCATAAATGCCCACTGCAAAGATTCTTGGAACTCACAGATCCTGTTGTTCCCCAGAACTGGGAGCAAGAATGCAAGGTATCAAGCAGCATGCACGACACAGGTGAGCCCAGGCGTGACCAGACTGTGGCAGAAGGGGAAAGTCTGGATGATACCATGCTGACCACTTACTTTCTCCCTTACAGAACTCTTCGTGGGTTTGGCTGTGTGTGGATCCATTCTCCTTCTTCTTATTATTCTCCTCTTGACTGTACTCTTTCGCATACAGTCTCAGCCCCCGGGCTACCGGCATGTTTCCAATGAAGGAGAAGAGCAGGCCTGACAGTTGCTTCAACTCCTTCCCAGGCAGTAGGAGGGAGCTGTGTTGCCCCTAAGGATGATTGGGCACCGTCAGTTACTCAAAATTCTTCTATTTTGGCCTTTGCTTCCCAGAACAAAGCTGGACTTGATTTCTGAATGCTTTCTAAAGGTGACATCCTTTAGAAAGAACTGAGAAAAAGAACTGAGCTACTCTAAGGAAATGACACCTTAACTTTGAACCCAATATACTGTGTGGTGCCCCTGGTCTTCATACAGCTTACCCAGTCTGGGGTCCCAACACGGACAGTTTCAAGTTTTCCTCCTTTCAAATGACTGTAAACGTTATCACTCACCATGACTGTGGCAGAGAAGCTTGGGCCTCCAGCAGCTGCCACATCCAGTTTCATTTCTCTTCAGGGTCAACCTACTTCGAGTGCTTTTCCCTCACACCATAGTGCTGCTGATGGTAGGAAGGCTGGGCTTCACCTGAGGGTGCAGCTCACTGACAATGCACCAAGACTCATCTACTGTCCACGCAGAGGGAGCTGCTGCGGGTGATGGGAGAGAAGTAATGTGTTTCTTGAGTTTGCTGTCAAGTAGTTGCTGCTGGCAGCTGGGGGTTTTTTCCCTCTTCACATTGTGGTTCAAGAGAGGACTGGATTGAAATCAGGACAAGACTGAAAACCTAGCAGTTTTCAATCAATTCTAGGATTTGGCTCAGAGTACAATCAGAGTAGAACCCAAAGAAGCTCTTAGAGCTTCATGAGAGAGAGCAATTCCTGTGACCGTAGCAAACCCACACTCAATTTCTTGTGCAACGTTGGCTCTAGAAAGGAAAGTCCCCCTAGATAAGAAACTTGGTTTCTGTCTAAAAGATCCCAAATTTGAATTTTACTTCCCACATCTGAACTTCAAGGACCTATTAAAGGGAGTATCCAGTATCCAGGCAGTGCAGATTTCAGCCCAAGGAATGGGCTTTACTTAGCAGAATGTTTTTATGCTGTAATTAAGAGATGTAGCAGAGCTGTTTACCTAAGACTAGATTAAATACCAAGTTCTGTAGTTTTTCTTCTATCTTCCCTACGGGATGGACAACCAACAAATATTAAGGATCAGAGTTGGCAGGTGACTGTGGATTCCTTTATTTGTCACACTTAGGCATTTTGTCCGAAGTGTGATTCTTTCTCCAGGGTGGCTTCTCTGCGCACTGCAGCTGCTGCAGAGACCTTCACACCAAGTGCTCACCACCTGCTTTGAAATTTTTGGCAGAAAATGAGAGACTGCAGCAGGCACCAGAAGCACAGGCTCTTCACATGGTGATACTGCACATTCACTTCCTACTTTTACTTCTCTTTCTGGTGCAGTTCCCTTCCCCTCTTGGATGGAGAAGCCAGTTCTTAGGTAACGAACATTTCCTTTTGTTCCCTTTAAGAAGTACCGTGGGGACTTTTCTCCACACCGTAATCGGCGTCTGCCAGCATGGGAACCCTAAATCAGCAGAAGCAGCTTGCTGTTCTCAGCATCTTCCTCACCTTTTTGTCCTCTCAAGATAGAAACTAGGTCTCCTGCACAGCAAGACACTCATAAAGAAAAAGCCACTGCCTGTGAGAACAGGCACAAGAAAGAGGTAATAGAAAGTGCATTTAAAAGGACCAGACCCGTCATTTTTAAAGGCACCAAATTTTGCACACACAGAGAAAAGGTTTCTATGATGATTTAGACATTTTGACTGTGAATGACTTTCTGTACTTGTTCCAATACATTTCATTATTAAAATCAATTTCGCACTGAACTCTATTCCTCTTCTTCTCTAAGAGTTCACAGGGCTAGCACCAGTATTGGAAAACTATGTGCTCACTGTTGGAAAGCAGGCAGAATTTACTGCAGCATACTCCCTCCTAAAGGAATTCCCTGTTTCACAATCCCACATATAGCACAGGGAGATTTGACATAAACTGGTTGTGACTGCAGCACCTATGCATAGATACACAGCTGACGATACATCCTGTCCAACTTGGAGGGGTCTGCATCACACCCAGTACTAAGACTGGTACTTCTACCACGGTTGTAGGTCTCATAGTCCTCCTGTAGAAACGTCTCAAACTTCTCTCTTACAAAAGTAGTTCAGTAGTGTCCTGAAAGTAGCCACTCTCTCTATCAAAGAATTTTAGTTTAGTACAAAATTTTATTGATATTAATATTGCAAAACTATAAAAGTCAGCATGGAGGATCTGCACAGGCTGGGAGCCCATCCCATCCATCAACCTCTGGGACAGCAGCAAGGCCCAGGGAAGCCTTGTAAACAAACTAGAAAAAGCAAAACTTAACTGTTAACAACAGTCTCGAGATTTGACTCTGAGCAGGGGTATTTGGAAGAAGTCCCTCATTTCTGCTTTATAACACTCCTACCCAACATTCTGCAGCACATAGGCATGGGTGAAAAATATTACCTAATCATTGGCAAGGAACAGCCTAGAACTCTGAAAATAGAAACTACAGAATCCGTAGGTGCCCAGCTCCATACTGTCCTTGCAATCCACGATAGAGACCTGGCATCATGTTCTTTGTGGTCCAGTTAAATAGCTGCAAGCAGAGAGCAGGCTAAGCCTAGTGTCTTGACAAACACATATTTTCCAAGCTTGCATATGGGAGAGCTTGGTGTTTCCTAGGCTACCCAAGCTATCCATCACTTCACCCCTGTCAACATTCTATCTCTTCAGGATGTCAATCCTGTTAGCAAATGGTTTCTCAACTTGGTTGGACTAGAACAGGCTGGGGACCCTGTCATGAGCCACTCCAGTGCAGACTACAGAATATGGTAGCCTCTGAAAAGTGATGACAATCAGGTATGGTAGGCTGAAAGGAGTAACTTCAGCAAGATCTGAGAACATCTCTGGAGTTTTCCTAGTGCCTCAGAAAATGAGTAGTAACTCCACTTGGAGGAACCAAGTACTGACACGACTTTCTACAAGGGGAGGCCAAGAGGATCAGGGAAGCAAGATCAGATCTGAGGAGGAAGGACATAGTCTAATTCCCTGCATGGCTTATACTGCCCATTGCCAATAACTAAGTTTGTACCCTGGGATTCAGAAAGGATCAAAATACTAAATCAGCTCTCTAGATCCCTCTCTTTTCACTTCCTACCCTGGGGTTTAGAATCACTGCTTTTTGTTCTCATCTCCTCCAGCTCCCGAGACATTAACTTAGCTTTTGAGTTTGCTTGTGCCAGGGTTTGCCTGCCTCTGCCCTTCACATCTGGATGAACTCCAGGTTCCAATCCCCTGTTCTCTCATGGTTCAATCTCCTTGTCTGTCATGGCTTTCAAAAGATGTTCGTGCTTCTTGGCCGCCATCTCCTCCTGGTTCCAGATCAGAATATTAAAGCCTGAGAAGAAAAATTAAACTCTACATCAATCATAATACTTTAGGCTGTGTCACTTAAATGCCACAAATTCAAAAGACTTTTTATGTTCTAAGGTATTTCCAAAGTATAGAGGATGCAAAAAGAGTTATTGCCGATGCTACCTCTACATAGCCATGGAAATCTGATCTAACTAAGAAATACAAGTAATTCCTAATCTCATCTGTCACAGGTCTAAGACCTAAATCTATACCTAACTTAATCCTACACAGCCTGCAAAAAACCGACTAATCCTGGCTCTGCATGTGATAAATTAAACAAAGGGAAACGGTACAGTCTAGCAGGAAAAGGCTTTCCCCGCTCTATTGTGTTCTTCTACTGTTTCATGGCCGGCAGGTGGCAGCAGCTCCCGGCCTCGGGGAAGCTTCCCACTCCAGACTTGATGTTCTCAGGAAGGTTTCACAGGAGATGAGTACCAAGCTGCTTCCCAAGTGCGAAGGTTTAAGACTGAAAGGAAGGTCTTGATCTCTTTCGCAGATAGAGGAAGTCATAAAGGGCTACTAGCAAGTGGGATTTGGGAAAACCTCTCTCACAACTTGCTTTAATCTGGAGTAACAAGCCAGCCCTTCTCTGGGACTAGAACCCACACATGCTTAGTGCCCCAAGTTCTCTTTACTTACCCATGCCAGAAGCCAGTGTGTCTCCCATAGGGTTAAATTTATTGAGCTGAAAATGAAAACACTGAGTCTGTAAGAGCATCACTGCTTATGTAACAGTCATAACAGCACCACAGCTTATATAACACCAAAAACCATCTGGAAAAAACAGTGTTCCCTAAGAGTATCACAAAAACCCCACAAAGGACCATGGACTAGCCCTGCTTGAGTCAGCAGTTTTAGCTGGCAGCCGTATCTCATGACAGCATGAGCCTGTCACAAGTAAACTGGATACAGTTCTAGTCCCTAACCCATGCCTCTTTCAGAGATAGAGCAGTGTTATTGACAGCCCTTTCAGCTGCAGCGCTCCACTCACCGAGATGATGCCAGAAGCATTTGGATCGTAGAGCTGACAAACCATCTCGCTGGTGTTTCCATCGAACACATCCACAGTTCGCAGCTCGCTCGGCGTGTACCCGGGGAACTTGGGGTCTGGGTAGCGACCTACCACAATGAGGTCATAGCGAGGATGCCACGTTGCCTGATCAGAAAACAGAGTCATGGAAGTTTAGAGAAAGGGACAGAGCTCAGCACTGACACAATCCAGACTACTGACACTGGGAGCAACTCTTACTATATCCCAACCACAGCCTGAGCAACAGTGTTTGCAGCAGTGTAAATATCCACCCCCCGATGTAATATCTTGACCAGAAATCAGACCATTTCTGATTTGCAGAGGGCTGCTACCACCAAGCATGATGATGATCCTCTTAGACTTAACTCACCTTAATAGGTGTGAGGTGCTGAAACTGCCTATGTGGATGCGGAATCAGATGCTGTGGCTTGGTCCAGTCTGAAGATGAGTAAACCCTGATTTCATTGTGCTGGTCTGTGGTCAAAAGCTTGGCACCATGTGTTGGGCTGAAGTAAGCTAGGAAAGTGGGACAGTAAGGCAAACTAAAGATCACAATGCTGCGACTGACAAGAAATATCAGTGTCACATTTCGCTGA
Source organism: Dryoscopus gambensis (assembly GCA_013389985.1). Classification (NCBI taxonomy): domain Eukaryota; kingdom Metazoa; phylum Chordata; class Aves; order Passeriformes; family Malaconotidae; genus Dryoscopus; species Dryoscopus gambensis. The sequence continues at coordinate 91,023 of WEIT01041265.1, forward strand.
TTGAAAATTCATTACTGTTTCTTTAACTGGGATGTGAATACGGCTGCGTGTCCCAACAGAAAAGACTTTGACAAGACAGACTACTACCTGTCTCAAACAAACTCAAAACTCCTACAAAAAGTAAGAGGAAACTTGCTATGCTGGGTTACCTAAGAGTAGTATTTTTTCTCACTTCAGAGGAAATGTTTCAGGAGGAAACATTGCAAAGAAAGGAACTTACTCATTGCTTCCAAACTCACTTCTAAGGTACGGTGTCACAGTTTGTACAGCAAGTCTTAAGAAGGTGCTGCAGCTGCCCTAGCCACCTCCCTGCCTCTGGCCACACATTCCCAACAGCTTCCTTGCTTTAATTACCATGCAACTTGGAATCTGAGCAAAACCTAACACCACCACCACAATAAAAACTGAGCTGCGTGGACTCTCTGCAGACATCTATGCAATGAAATCCTTAACTCACCTGCATTGACAGGTTTCTCATGTGGAAGCAGATGAAGAAAGTTTGATTTGTTTTTGATGTTTCTGAGGTCCCAGATTTTGACTGTCTGATCCACAGATGCTGTGGCAAACATCCACTCACATCGGGAGTTAAACTCTACATGAGTCACTTTCTTCCTGTGCAATTTCAGCTTCCAGATCTGCAGCACACAAAAAACCACGCAAAAAAAAAATCGAGATCTGGAGTAAAGAAATTGAATGATAATCTACTAGTAGTATAGATAGTATAGATGTCTCACATTTATAGAGTAACAAAACTTCTAAAATACACCAGAAGTGTATTCACTGGAAACAAGAAAGGAAAAGAATGACCTTGGGAAATAACTATTTAATTCTAGAAGAACTCTGATCCATCAATTTATTACAGCTATGAGAAAAGAAAACACAACCCCAGGCTTTCATGGAGGGAAGTATTAGCGCCACTGTACAAAGCAAGATCACATCTGGAAGACTTTAAGCAGTGCCAGCCTTTCACTTGCAGAAAGATTTAAACAAACTGGAACACGTAGAAAAAATGTGCTGCCAAGATAATGAGAAGGAAGGAACTGCTTTGGGTGGAAAACCAAAAAAACGTTGCTTTGTTTATCTAAGTAAAAAAGGTGAGAGGAGATATAATTGGCTTCTAGAAACATGTCAGCAAAGAAACATGAGGACAAATATTTCAATTAACAGCAACAACAACCACTAAGTGGCCATGAATAAATTTCTATACAAAGCCAGAAGATTATCTCTAATCTAAAGGCTGAAGCTGGCCCATCCTCCCCTAGAACAATGGATATCTCCCAACTGCAAAAAGACTGTCACATTCTTTCAGGGGGCAAAAAAAAAGACAAGAACTAACCCTGAAGGACAAGACACCTGGAGCACTCCTGACGCTGCCCGCTACTTTACACAGCTGCCTCTGGGCACAGCTCACTGGATGGCAAACTTTTACAGACATTACCCTTACATGTGGGAGAGATGGCAGTGCCAGTGTGACAGTACAGCAGGCTCTTGAAGCAGGGCTCACTCCAACTATTCTCTCCTCTTTCACTACTACTCCAGACTCACAGTCTGCCTCTGCCCGCCCTCTCGTGTCCAACGGCAGGAGTGCAATTTCCATCCCAGTATTCACTGCATTATTGCTTCGTGCCTACCCCCAGGTCATGGGTGTACAGCAAAGCGGTACCTCCTAAATGCCTTCCATCAGGACACTACGCTTCTGGCAGTGTGAAGGTTGTTGGCAGAGGGTGCTCACATCTTCATGTTACCCTATAATTACTTCGGCTAGTAGCAAATACCCTTAAGGAAACAGTAGCACATGACAGGTTTCCTTGTCTAGGAATTATTACCATAACACTCAACAATGTAAAAATGTCTACTGGGTGGCAGAAGTGGAGAACTTCTCACCACTCAAACATGAGTGGACTCATCTCCTGAGCTGCAAGGCACTTGGCTCCTCTTTCCAGGGTCCCTGTAGAGTAGGAAAGCACATGAGCCATGAAGATTCTTGTAGAGGAGATGCTGCATGGAGCCATACAAACCTCTTCACCAGAAGTGCTGAGCAGGACCACGTTGCCCACATTATCACCTGTCACCACTGCACGGCAGCTTGCAGAAACGTCCACACTGCAGTACCAGCAACTAGAGGGAAAGACACAAATCAGTGCTCTTCCTACAGAAAAGTGAAGGCAGTGGAGTTCTGGTTCACATCTCGTCCCTGATAAGGGATACTGCAACAGACTGTAACTGCAATCTCCTGCCTGGTGGTGTGGGTCTGAATATCAGCAAGAAGGATGGCTTATCAGCAATGCTTTCTGTTGGTGACTGAATGTGAAATAACTTCAAAGTCATTTCGAAGTGCTTATTAGGTGGAGTGTAACACATTGCAACAGTGGAACATAATAGACTGAAGAACCACTTGGTGCCTGCACATGAACATACCTTGGGAAAGATCAGAACATCCTTGGGACTTTGACAAACGTGGAGAAACAGCTTTACAATTACATTTTCCACGAAACACTGAAGCAGCAGTAAAGACAGAAGCTTTGGACTGAAAAGCTGCACATCAAACTGTCTCAACTTCATGCTCCAGGAAACAAAACTGAATAGAAACTTATCTGATAAAGATGTACATCTTAATGCCAGCTCTCCTGGGAGGAGAAAGGCAGTGAAAATAAAGCTGGGGTCCTTTGGGAACTTGTTGCAAAAGCTTCACTTGCAAGATAAATTATTCTAAGAATTCACGGCCATGGAAATTAACATGGTGAGCCTAAAGTCTGCAAAAGAGCCACAGGGTAAACTCAATAACCTGAAACTCAGATTGTGCAGGAATGTCGTGTGGCTTTCCTTATGCTACCTGAGCTGCCACTGACAAAACGGACTACTGACAACAATGAAGAGGAGGAAGTTACCCTGCTCTTTTCACCTCACACTTTGTAAGGTGAAAAACTGTCAGTATCTGCAAGATAGGAGATGGGATCACCAGAAAGCAACACAGGAGGATGCAGGCAGCACACTCAGCTAATGTAAAAGCCTAAGTGCCCTGTGGCTGCCTAGCAACCAGGACCTTGTCTCCAAGCTCCCCCACGGGACCAATGCATACCAAGAGTCTCCTAACACTGGCAGAGATGAAGATGTTGGAGATCTAAAGAAGCAACACAGCATTAACCCCAAGGAACAGAGCATTAACCTTGCAGTGCCCTCTTCTCACCAAACATTATGATGCTCATGGCCACAGTCCAGGGCACGAGAGATCACCTGCACCGCTCTGCCCTCAAGATCCTGCAGACTTAGGGTGCCATCACCTGATGCCACATAAAGCTTCTCTGCCTCATAAGGACTGAACTTGATGTCTCCGAGAGAATCTCCTGGCCCTTTCTGAAATACACACAAAGCCAAGAGACATCAAGGTTAGAGTGGAAGTCAAAATCTTAATTCAACAGTCACCTTCTGGAATACACTGCCAGTTTCTCTAGGTACAAGTACTGCTTTCTAGCAGAGCACATACACAAGAACTCTTTTCTTTCTAACCTGTTTCAAATCTGAGCACATACATTCTGAGCCTTCAAGTTCACCCTCACCACTTTGGGCTGCAAACCTCATTAGCAGCAAGCACTACTGCTTCTATTATGAGGTAAGACTAATCTGCAGTGAACCACCTGGCTCAGACCATGCTTAGGAAGCAAAACCAGCACCATTCCATGCATAAACTACATAAAATCTCTTGATAGCCCAGCCAAGCTTTTCTTACAGAGACTGCATTCACTAGCTCCCTACAGGCTGCTTCCAGTGCTGTATCTGGTCTTTCTCAAGGTACCAACAAGCAGGAGAAGCCAAGTGCAAATCTTACTGCTAACCCCATGGCACAGGAATCCTATGTTCTATGTTATGTTGTATTGTTATTATTGTTATGTTGTTTTATCCCCAACCTGTCTACTGAGGAAAAGTGGAAACCCTACACAAAGACAGAAAAAAAGAGAGCTAGCTGGAAGTCCCCAAACTCTTTGGTACTCAAGTGCACTCCATTTGCTGCTCACAGAACAACTACTTAGTAAAGTCTCACTGTAAATACTAGGTTTCAAGAGGCCAATGAAGATAAAAAAGGCCTGCCCAGAGAGCCTGCTTGTCCTCACAGCAGCAGCAGAAGGACAGCATGCCCTTTCAAATCCAGCCACCACTGTTGTGACAGGCATCCCACTGGGATATAAGATCCTCTTGTCTCAGGACCCAGTTTATCTCTCCTTGCTCACCTGACCAGTCATCCCAGCACAACTTGGGTTCACCTTTTGCCCTATTACAAGGTTGCAGCTGAACAGCCAAATTAAAAAGCAAGCATGAAAGCTGCCACTCAGAAGGAATTAGGTGGGGGAAAGTAAAGTGGAAGCTAACTCAAATTCTCTCACTTACCTTCAAGCACAGAACTCAAGTAACTAATTGAAGAGCTCAGGCTTCCTCCTGAGTCCACAGAAAAAACAACAGTCTTGAGAAGATAATTCTGACAGCATCTTCTACAATTCATCTCCTCTTTTCATTCACTACTGAATGAACCCAGACTCTTAATTTTGGTATTTTAGATCACCAGAAGCTTGGTGGGATGAATTGGCATGACCCTAATGGCAGGCACTGCTTGAAGTCAGTGGCATTTGTGGAGGGAACTATGAATTGTCCTGTAAAAACCATCTGACAACAAGCAGCACTGCTAGTAGGTGAAGACGTTAGAAGGTCCCCAGGGCACAGAGCTTTGCGATGTATTAAGAACAAACAACTGAGGAAATCCACTGGACCCCCACTCTCTCATGTACAACAGGAAGTAAGCATCATCAAAGAGTCCTTCCCCATGAGTGAAAAGCTCTTGCCTACCCACTACCCCATTTCAAGGAAAAATAAAAAGAATGAGCCTCTGAAATTCAGAGGATAAAGGACACGTATACAGGGAAGAGGAAGCCCAGCTCTCACAGAGACAAACATCTCTCTCTCTTGCTCTTGCTCTCTGTAGTGCTTCTGCCAGCAGGACACAGAGGCCCAAAGCATTACTGTATTCTTACTCCCAGTCCTCGGTGCTGGTGAAGACCCGGACAGTATGGCCATTAAAATCCTGCAGGGTGGTAGTGCCGGCAACTGACGCAGTGTACAGCTGACTAGGGTTAAAAGGGTTAAACTTCATTGCTGTGATGGCCCCTCCAGCTCCCATCTACAAGTAAGGGGATGAACAAAAGAAAAATCCACTGAGTGATGGGGAAGGAGAAAAGTGTGTTCTCTAAGTCTGCAGTCACTGCTATGTCTTTAACAGCAACAGTGAAACACACCACAGTTCTCTAAGAAGGAAAGAAGACAACCATGTCTCCCACATGACGGTTGTCTAAACCAGGAGCTGCCCTCCTGGAGGACAAATCTGCGATTCCTTCAGTCCCCAGGCAAGGTACAGCCTTGCTGTCTGGCACCAGACTATTTACAAAAAGAGAAAGGTGACTCTGGAATTTCTGGAGGATAGACCTCTCAATGTGTATCTGTCTTAATTTAGAAAGGTGATAGAAATTACGAATTCTTTGAGCTCCTGTTGGAATGGAAATGGCTGAACACAGCAATGAGGGGATATGCCAGCTGTACAAACCGTTCATTCCACCTTAGTTTATCACTTGAGATAAAGGCCCCTTGTTTATCCTCAAAGATGTTTCCTCATCTGGCACAATAAAAGGTGAGCAGAGAAAGATCGAGACCTAAACCAGAAGACCCTCTCTGCCTACTTGTTTCTGGCATCCCTTTAAGGTAACTGTTTGGCCAGTTGCTGTATTATCTTTCCAGGCGGTGGAGCACACACCAAGTGCTGCTTCACTGTCAGTTTAGTCACCATTGCCTCAGGTCTCTCCAGGGCCAGAACAGTCTGGGACTTGGGAATAGACATGCTGTTGCATCTCAGTCCTACCCATAACTGGCTACTCTGAAACCAAGACCCTTAAATGCTTCTCACAACAGACCTCAGTTTTTATCTGTGGTATTTCATAGTACTCCAGGTTTCCCTCCCACCCCTTCCTCACATACAGAGGCTTACCCCCTTTATGAAGCAAGTTTTAGCAAGTACTTCACAGTCCCAAAGGATGATGTCTCCACCTTTGGAACCGACAGCTAGCGTGCTGGGGTGTGTTGGGTGCCATTCCAGGCACGTCACTCTCCTGTCAAAGGGACTTGCTCTTCGAAAGAGGCAGTATGAGGAAAGAGAACGCAGAAAAGCCAGTTCCAGTCTCTGGTAAAAAGGTAAAGAGAATTATGACTTTTGCAAGCATCCCTGAGATTCTCTGAATGAGGAATGCTAACAATTTCTAATTGTCATTAGTGTTAATATGTTCACACAAAATTCTTAACAACAAAGCTCACTCAGGTGCTTCCCACCTATGGATGTTACAGAAAGAATTAATTTTCCAATGAAAGGCACAGAGCTCTAGGAAACAGTGAAACATTATGGACCTGATGGCTGCATCTGTGAAGGGGAAAAAAATCAACACTTAACCTGACAAGATTAGCAAAGTAGAGTGGATACAAGAACAGTATCACAAAACAGTCAGATCAGCATGCAAAAGTATCACTACTCAACTGGTAGAGTGGCAAGTTTAAATATGATTCCAGGAAGTACAGAATTAACAGTGGATAAAAATTGACAGGGCTGGGTCAACCAAAAGGGAAAGCCATCTCAGCTCTTGCATTTTACCGGATTAAGAAACATAAGCATGCACCAGACTTGGAGCCACAAACTGTGTATGTGGGGAACTTTTCAGGGTCCTTTAAAGTTCCTCTGCTTGTGTTGAAGATCTTTTCATGCAGGGAGCTGAGATGTCCAACAGATCCTGAAGGACACACTCCTCACCTGCCTGAGCTGTGCCTGAATGGAGCCTCCCAGCATTTTCTGGTACACATAATGAACAATGCTGCACCGCCGCTCCAGCTGAGAGGAAAGGACTCTCTTGTTTCTCATTACAAACCCACCTCCACTGCAACCTGCCAGTGAAGAAAAGAGTAAAACTTACCAATTAGCAACACCTGTCATGCTCATTCACTAAACAATACAGGAAGACGTTTGCATTTGCTGCTACATCCACGAAAAGCTTCAGCCACAAGATAAAAGCCCCTAAATAATTCTTACACATCTGTGGTGCAGCAGCTGCTGCACTTATGGAGTCCAGTGCATCCCGTAGCCCACCAGAGCTTCGTATGCTTTCTCTTGTTAAACCCTCTTTCTGTTTGCCAAAGATTTATCAAAGACAACAGGAAAGGACCAACACAATGCCACAGGTGGGTGGTGCATCTCTTGGAGGGTGGTGCATCTCTTGGACAGTGTACAATTTGAATGTTTCACACTCAAAACACAATGCTGCTGTCCAAAGCCCCAGCAACCTGGAAATATGCCACAGGAGGTGGTAAGCCCCTACATACAGCAAAAGAAAGTGTGATCAGCAGGAATACCTGCAAATTTCCCAAGTATGGCAACATGAGCTCCCGCACAGTTCCTGAAATGCCTGCCTGTGAATCAGAATTTTCTGTCTGCTCATGCTGTAGCCCATACAGTCTGCCTACAGGGCTGTGAGTTTTGTTTTTGATAATAGACTTGCTGACGCCTCACCACCTGAAAACCTTTCTGTTCAGAGTAATTTCTGCTGAGAGCACAGCTTGTTTCTACATTTTGTTCATGTTCCAAGTTTTTATCTTCAGGGACCTTTACGTAAAAACTAGATCTGTTCAGTCCCATGTCTGTGATCTAATCATCCCCACACCAATGGTCTGTAACACCCCAGGGGATCTAAATGTCAAATGCATTTCTTAAGAAACATAAATGCTATATTCATTTAAGGGCATTTATTTTAAAAAAAAACCACAAACAGAAGACTGAAAACACATGGATCATTCTACTTGATTAGAACCTAAATTAAATCTTTCTGTAATGCAATGCTGCAGAAATGCACCCTTCATTGTTCACATGCCAACTTGGTGCGAACACTTGTCACACCTGTTGAAATAGGTACAAAAGTATTTCTATTCTAATTCTTTTTTTTGACTGAAGAATTAGTATCCACAGTTCCATCTTCAAAGGAGACAGAAATTGAGGGTTTTTTTCAGATTCCATTTTACAATGAAGGATAATTTATTAAGAAATAAAGCTTCAGGCCCTTTTAGAATCAGCTGAACGAAACCCTTTAAAAAGGTGGTTTAATTGTAGGAAATGGAAACTGTCCTGTATGCATCAGGAGAAAAAATATTTTTCCAAACACATGCAAACTGGAACATAAATTGGAAAAGCTCAAATACAAAGGTCTTCATCTTTTTAAGGAAGGATTAAGGGAAAAATATGATTAGCCTCATTCTTCAGAAGTATCTTACAGGAATGGCAGATGCTTACCAAATATGAAAATGAGACCATGAAGTTAGAATAAAATAATGTAGCAACATTAACTACAGAAGATGTTTTAACTATCTACAATTATACCCAGAACTCCTTTCAGAACAGAGCATTTTGCCTCCACGGTCACTGTTCACCCTGCTAATTCCTCCAAGTTTGGGCTTACAGACCACACAATGGAAATGTGCAAAATCACAGAACTCCTGTATCTTTGGCTGTTGAAAAACACTTCAGTAATTTCTGGATCCTTAAGCCAAATCTCCACATAAGGCAATAACCCTAGAGATCTCCTGAACCACTGATAGAATTTAAGGTTTTGTCTGAGAAAAGGAGGCTGAGGGGAGACCAAATTGCTCTCTACAACTACCTGAAAGGAGGCTGTAGGGAGAGGGGGGTTGGTCTCCTAAACAGCAAGTGATAGGAAGGATGAAGGGGTCTCTACTTGCACCAGAAGAGGTTTAGATTAGCTATTAGGAAAAATTTCTTCACTGAAAGAGTTGTCAAGCACTGGAACAGGCTGCCTAGGGAAGTGGATGAATCCCCATTCCTACAGGTATTTAAAAGGCGTGTAGATGTGGCACTTAGGGACATGGTTTAGCAGTGGACTTGGCAGTGCTGGGTTAACAGTTGAACTCCACAGCCTTAATGGGGTTTTCAAACCTAAATGATTCTATATAGTTGCTGTAGGTAAAGTCTAGACAACTTCCTTGATAATGCAAAGCACTAAACTTTCCAGTATATTAGAAATTAATCACAACTCCACATTACACCAAAATTCTTTTAAGATTTTCTTTTTACCTAAGTTCGACACCAAAGGAAAAAAATGCCATGAGGAGAAGTAATTAGAGGAAATTCTGTCCATTCTAATCTGAACAGAGGTAGAAAGTATTCCTAGTACTGCAGCAAAAGTTAGAACATGGAAAGAACAAAGTGCAAATACCAATTCAGACTGGGTGGTGTAGGACACCAATCTTAGGACTACCAACTGCATTCAGAGTTGCATGAGAGAAATAACGTATTACAAGATTGGTCTGTCCTACACTAAAGCAGAGATCTGGTAATACAGGAATTCCACAAAACTTAACTACCCTCACATGAGCTGTAACAGCACCTTCAGTGTTTCAGGCTTTTACCAAGGCATACAGAGTCTCAAAACGTAAACATTCATGCAGGCACACACACTCACTAGACAGAAACTTGGGAGGATGTACTACCTCAATACAAGTCTGCCTATTACTTCAACATCTAACCCCATCTGAACGCTCATGTCTGAACATGCTTCTTGGCATTCTCCCTCTTCAACTAGTCAATGCCTGTCATTTGCAGTAAATCATTTGCAGTAGGGAGAAAGAGTAAGGATCTGAGGAAATGTTACCGATTTTCCCTGGGGGTTTAGATGTTTTTCTCACAAACAATCTCTTTTCTTGTTTCTCATTCCCTCGTTCCCCATAGTCCCGTTTCCTCTTCCCAGCTGATTTTGCCTCTTCTGGCCAATGCTGACATGCCCTCTCCCGCTTCTTGTCCTTTGGCTGGTTCACTGGAGCCATTCTGTCTGACCACTGAAAGCAAACAAAGCATGGAAGGTAAGACTGTCATATACTTTTAACCAGAGGACAGAGAGGAAAACTGGAATGAAACATATCCCAGTAGTCTGATAATAGTGATTAGACCTGTATCCTCTCTCATTGGCACTACACTAGCTTTTTGTTGTTCTCTACTGAAGAGAGGAACAGTTTTAATAATATCTCCTTTGTTCACATATGAAAATTTAGGTATCCTAAAGCACTAGAATATGTTTTGACAGATGTGCCTCTACCAGACTTTTAAGCCTGAAACCCACAGATCTGCATAAAGTACATCCGTGAAACCACATAATACCCTAACTGTTTCTCTAGTAGCTCACACTGAGCTCTTTAGAGTCACCAAAGTGAAAGGTCAGAGTTTTTATGACGATGGCCAGGGCTGACTGGCCTTGCAACAAATGGGCTCAGATGGTAGTTCCTGCATAATGGCCACTTTTCTTCACAACCACCACCTGGTGCTTGTATTGGGTTCCTGCGCCGCCTGGCAACTACACCTGAACTGCTCCTCTGAGCGGTGGGATTCAGCCACTCCTGTCCCGTGTTATGACGGCCACGACACCACCAGGCCCCTGAGGAAAAGCATGGGCCTCCCACGGCCTTCTCTGCAGCCGGCGGGCGGTGCGCCAAACGCCGTCCGCAGCTGCAGTTCCTCTCGGCAGAGCATCCCTCTCGGCAGAGCCTGTGCTCGTGTTGAGCTTATTTAGAACTCCTGAATGGCTCTCACGGATATCTGCCCGTGTTAAATATAGCTCGGCGGCCACCGCGCAGGCTCTTCCCAAGGCAGCGCCCCCCACCCGGCGCCTCGGGGCCTT
>WEIT01041265.1:106478-138418 GCA_013389985.1 Dryoscopus gambensis
CCCGCTGCCGCCGCCCCGTCACTGGGGGCTGCCGAGGCTCCCCCTCCCTCCCTCCGGAGCCCGCGCCTCCGCTCCGCCGCGGGGACAGGGGCCTCTTTGTGCCGCGTCCGCGCAGAGCCGCTTCCCACTCTGAAACTGGAGCCGCCGGCGCTGGCAGCGCTGTGGAGAGTGGGGATAAAGCGGCTTCCCAGGACCCCCTGGGGAAAGGGGCCGCGCCGGAGCCCAGGCTCCCCGGGCTGCAGTCCCTTGTCTCGGGGGTCCGTGTTGCCAGTCTGCAAGTCGGACTCCTGGCAGCCGGATGGAGAAGTTCGGCAGACGGGAGAGTTTTGTTGTCCTTGTTCGTCCTCCTCTCTTCTTCTGGCTGCCGACAGCAGGGAGGGGAGAGGAGGGCGGGGGGCAGGCGCAGGGGTGCTGCCTGCGGCCCGTGTCACCGAGCCCCTGGCAGGCTGCTGGGGTTACCGTGTCCTCTCCAGCCTAGGGCAAGAGAAAGCTGATAAACAGGGAGGGTATTAGGGCCTGAATATCCAGTGCTTGAGAAGACAGTCTGATTTGTCACTGGGCGCGGGAGGAGGGTTCCATGATCTCTGCAAAGCTATCGATAAGTGAAACTAGCGTGGCCCAAACGCATTAATTAACCTGTTCCACCACTTTCTGTGCCAACTATGCGTTCTTTGCTTGCTTCAGTTCTTCAGGCATGCAGAAGGCTCAGGGCTTGGTAGTGAGGGTAAGGTTAGCTGACCACCGCCAGACACTTGTTCCTGGCCCTAGGAAGTAGTCTGGCCTTTTTGTTCACTCTTTGACCCTCCTTCTAGAACTGGTGCTCCCTACTTCCTGAAACTGGAGATGAACTTCTCTCCCCTTCAAATCAACTGCCAGTCTAATTCGCACAAAGGAATTTCTGATATGATGGTAATTGATTGCAGTACAGAACCCAAGCACAGCCTCCCACTCCACCCTAGACTTGAAGTGTCACTAAGCCTTACAGTGGGTGACTCAAGTCATTCTCAGGGCAGAATGAGAGCAGAATGCACAACTGCAGTGTGTGGGCTAAAATGACAGGGTCCAGACACTCCTTGCTCCAGGTGTGAGCTGATCTCTGGGTGGAGTCAAAGTGGAGTTTCTCCCCATGGGTTGCATAACTGGGCACATTCTATCATGCAAGGATTCACCTTTCCCTGAAGTCCACAATGTGCTTTGTGTGAGATGGAGTCTGCTTTGATAGTGTTTTCTGTAATTAATGGTATTTCTCTAGAAGTTCCCTAAAATATTTGCTAGATTGTCCTTTGAGTTACAGCTTGGAACAGAATCAATGTGTGAGCTTGATCAGCTGCCTGCTCCCTTCCCTATTCTGTGCCTGGTCCATTGTATTGCTTTATTGGCTTTTTTATTTTTTTCTTCTGACCTGTGTTTGAGCTTCTCTGGCTTGCCTGCACTTGTTCAAGTGAAGACTGTCTTCTCAGGCTGTAAAAAGCAGTAACTTCAGTGTGTCAGCTATGTATAGGGCTGGGAATAACTGCCCACCTGGAACTCTATTATCAAATGTCAACAAGTGAATAGCATTGTGTGTGACTGGACTATGCCAAAATGCTGCAGGTCTCTGGCAGACCATGTGTGTAACCAAGTCATAAAAGCCTCAAAATTTTATGGACCCAAATTAATTTCTTCACAGGATAATGACTAGTGCTTTTAGTCATTTTAGGTTTTTGTGGATCATACAAGATCTAGCCTGAATCTTCTGAGCTTTTCCCAGATGATCATGAACTTCCAACAAAAAGAGAATAAATATATCAGAGAATTAATATATATTTACACACCCACACATATATATGTGCGTGTGTATATATATGTATAAAATCAGTAATACAATAACGTGACTTCTTAGGAGACACAAAGCTGTAAGAATGCCTTAGTCACCACAATGGAGTGATGTGAGCTTCTGTCAGAACTCGTCATATCAGCAAGCATGGCAAATACTGTATATTCTTTACTCTGGCCACCTTGAGGGCTGGAGATTATTCAGTTGTTTGAACCATTTGGTCTGTGTCATGGCTGGCATCCAGGGATTGAACTGGGGACCTCAAATGCTAAAAGTATCTGCTTGTAGCCTGAGTGGAAAAAGCTATACTCTTGATCAGAGAGCATTAATAAACTGGCTCTGTTTTTGCCATCAGCTGATCAGTGATGTGTGAATTCGGGCTGCTCTTGAGAGTTCATGGGGAAATGCCTGAACAATAGGAGAGCTGCTTAAGCCCTTTAAGGAGCTCTTATCTTTTTAAAACAGACATTGTGATCAGACAAGCTGTTTTATCACTAGGTACTCAGTGCGATGGGTGTAGAGGGTACTCTGTGAGAGGCAACTGTGTCAGATAGATTAAAAAAAAAAGCCTTAATACTTCAGTCTAAGACCGTAGTGTGGATGGGTCAGAAAACAGTGACTGCTGTATCTGGAAGTTTTCATGAAGAATTTAGGATTTTGCTCTTTGAAGAATTACAAAAGAACTTGGCATCCTTGGAGCAGTTAAGAAGCTGTTCAAGTGGTAGCTTTTTGCCACTACCTTGCAGCATGGTGACCGCTGTAATTTAACATCAAAATGCACTCTGTTTGGGCACTAGTTTTTCCAGCAGCACAAGGGAGAATGTTGGTGCAAAGAACCTGGTGCATCCTCTGCTGTAATCATCTGGCTTTGTTTCAGTGACTGGTACATTAGTTTCAAGTTCCTTCAAGCTGAAATGTGGGCTGAAGCTGGGCATTGCTATAAGGCAGTAAATGTGACTGGCATCTTAATCACATCTGAGCCTTCACTGGTTCCTCCTTGCTGTGAAGGGGATGATGGGAATGAGCCTTTCAGACTTGCGATAGTTGGAATTTGTGTGTTAAATCTAGTGATTGTCACTGGGCACTGTAGTTTGTTGAAAAGGCATGTGAGAGATCTCCATGGTACCAGGGGCCTGGATCCAGAGGCATTCGGTTTGTGTGGGATTTTATGCTGTCTTAATAGATGACTGTGGTAGGACTCTGTTTATTACAACTAAGCTTTTCCAGGTTAGAGGAGTTAGAATTACTGCAGGCATCCCATAAGTAACAGTGCTAGCAAGTCTTCAGCCTCATCAGTCCTGTCCCTACTGTGAGCTTGCCCAAGCTGTGTCTTTTCTGTTTGCAGAATGATACAGTACTTGCCTCCTGTGCTCTCAGGGACATAGTCCTTTCAGTCACCTACAGGTGCTTTTCTGGTGGTATTTCTTGCCATCCCTCAGTACAGTGCCCCTGCTGCTGAGCCAAACCTCTCCCACTCCTGAGGGTGCTGAGCTGCACCAGCTGCAGTACTGCTGTGCGGAGCTCCAAAGCGGCCTTGCGGCTTTTTCTGACAAGGGCAAGAAGCTTTCATGGAGGATTGGGAGAAGATGTAGCATATTTCACTTCTTGAATGATTGCAGGTATTCACTTTTGCTTCTTGATGTTTTCAGTCAGCTCTTCCTTGTACCAGGACTGGTGAGCTGTGGAAACCCATGTGAAACCCCACTGCTGACTGCAGCAGGCTTCTACTCCAATGCAAGCAAACAGTTAGGGTTTTGAGCTGCTTCAGGCAGCATTGCAGGGAAATAAAGCCCACTGGGTTGTTCTGTTGTGCTTGTGTTTTTTTTTAAAAAGCCTTCCAATGTTCTTTCCTCACATGCCAGGTTGAATCCTGAGGACCAGAAATGGAGATCATTCCTTTGGGCAGTGGACTGAGAAAGCAAATGACATTCCAGTGATGCTGAATAGTTAAAATCTATCCTGTCACGTGTACACTTTGGGCTGACTGCCCCATTAGCCTGTGTTCTCCTAAAGTATTTTGAATAACATTTGGGATATGAAGTGTTAATAGTCCTGTTTTTCAGCCTGAGATCCAAAAACTTATTTTAAGAGGCACTACTGATACCAAGGAGCAGATTCCATGCAGATAATATGAAAGCAGATAAAAGTTGCTCCATGACATGCAGGGCAATGAACTTCAAGAAGAATGTGTGAAGTATTCATGGCCTTTCAGCAGAAGAATTTCAGCCTTTCAGTACTTAAAAGGAGCTTATAAAAAAGAGGGAGAGCAACTTTTTACATGGGCAGATGGTGATTGGACAAGGGGGAATAGTTTTAAACTAGAGGAGAGATTTAGATTAGATGTTATGAAGAAATTCTTTACTCAGAGGGTTGCTAGAACAGGTTGCCCAGAGAAGTTGTGGATGCCCCCATCCCTGGTAGTGTTCAAGGCCAGGTTGGATGGGGCTTTGAACAACCCAGCCTAGTGGGTGGCATCCAAGCCCATGGAGATGAGCTTGGAACTAGATGATCTTTGAAGATGAACTGATTCAATGAAGTATGAATCTCCACAATGCAGGCCAGTTCCTACTGGCTTTCCTACTTCAACCTTGTTACCTGTATGTATTTCGGGGAAATTTGTCAGAAAGGTGTATGAATATGTTTAGGAGTGGAGTACCTACAAAGTGGCTAATCTGCCAAACTCTTCTTCAACCAGGAGATGCTACAAAGGGAATACAAGTTCTCTCCAGTCCACAGAGCAAATGATGCTTTCTTTTCACACGTCTGGTCCCATAAAAGATTATGCAAAATGACTCTGTGTAAAAGCTACTCTACAGTCCTTCCAGTTCATATGGTATTGAAATTTGCCTTACAGTTGCAGTTGGTTTTATGCTGTTTAGATTTTCCTACAGACTAAACCTAGCTCTGGTAACAAAAGGTGAAAAAAGAGCCTTGCCATCAAAGTGGAGGAACTGGTCACACCTGGAACAGAAGTAATGGGTGTGATGCTTTAACCTCATTCTTCTTTACCATAAGAGATGCTCTAGCACCCAGTCTTACCTTATTCAGCTCTCAATTCAAGGAGTTTGTTGTACTCCTTTCTACAGACTGTTTGGGACTCAAAACTCTGCAGAGAACTGGATGAACTTCAAAAATGCCTTGAGGATGATCTTTCATGTTTTTGTCTCCATTATATGAATATTTGAAAGGAAAGTATTCACATAATAAGCAGTTTTAGTAAATCAGCTTTTACCAAGTAAAACCAGAAATCTATCTGATGCAACCATAGATAAAGAAATGCAGTACTTTGAATTAATTTGCCATATGATTATCACACACTTGGTCTGAAGGACAAATTTCTTGTGAAGTCTTATCTCCCATTCCCCTTCCTCAAAAAGGAGCCAGTGGAAAAGACAGCTATTGGTAAAGGAAGCCTAGAAGTTGCAGAACTGTAGATGGGTTTAAAACTCACTGTGGCTTCCAAGTGGGAGGAGGGAGCAGAGAAGGCTGGAGACTTCTGACTGTTGTGCAGTCTAGTGAAGCAAGAAGGTACCAGAAGCTCAGTGTTAGAATGGAGCTAACTGGCTTGTGGCTCCCACAAAGGTTGTTTGATTGCATTGATTGAAGTCTGCTTCCTTAAGGCTTCCTAATGCATTAATGTAAACCTGATCCCTGCTCCGGGCGTTGCAAGGAGATTCAATCACAGGAGAATATTCCAGTGGCAGGAACTTACTGGAGTTTGTTCCCCTACCCGCTCCCCATTGGCAACCACACGAAACACCCCTGATCACCACTTCCCATTATTCCTGCCCTCTTTACTCAGGGTTAGATGAGTCTGGGGCATTTTATTCTGTTTGGGTCAGTGCTGTTCTTGTAAAGATGAAACAAACGAAACTTCTTACTTCAAGCCTTGTTGGAGAGGGTAGGCTGGCCCAACCTGCTGCTACAGTGAGTTACTTTTACTAAGTTCCAGGCAACTGTGTCACAGGATGGACTATTGATCTTACCAGTCAATAAGTGCAGAAAAAAACATTACCAGGTAAGATGTAGATTAAATCCTGGAAAATGTTTGCATTCAGTGTGGATTGAGACTGCTGAGGAGTGATATACTAGCTTTGACCAGAGCTCTAAACACCTGTTTATCAGTGACTTAGGAAGAAAGAACTTCCAGTTGTTTGGGGTCCCTTCTGATGAAAAGGGAAGTGCATGTGTTTGCTGGTAAGCTTGCTGTTTGCTTGCAGAGACATGCAGCAGGGTGGGAAGTACCCTGGGAAATATCCAGCATAGAAGCAAACTAGTGAAGAGGCCAGGGAGTGGGACAGAAGAGATTACAGGTTCTCAATATCTGCCTGGGTTAAAACCTTGCCCTGAGAGAGTGGTAAGACAGGGAGTGTGAGAGCTGGAAAGTGGGCATGCTGTGACTAAGGAGTGGAACAGGAGTGATGCTGATCACAGGGCTAAGAAAGCAGGCTAGGGCAGTGCTGTTCCTGGTAGCTTGTATGTGTGGCTTCTTACTAAGCTGTCAGCTGCAGCGGCTAAACACATGGACACAACACACATGTTTAAATTATTCCAGCCACCATTTTGAGTAAATATTAACATAGCCTATAGCCCTGTTTGAGGATGGTACCCAGTGGTTCAGCACTGGCTTCTTCTCTCCTTCAGCTCTGTATTTTGAGATTATAATAATTTTTAATACTAAGAACAACTGGGGAAAAAAGACACGTACTTTGATAGCCCACTACATTCCTTCATTAACGTTGTGTCATACTGTCATGTTAACCAGAATAAATCTGTGTTCCTGTAATACTAAATATCCTCTACATCCTATTGGAAAGGAAAGCAGATTTTTTTCCTTTTCTTGGTAAAACAATTTCTGCCTGGTAAAGCTATGTCAGCCAGGAATCTTAACCCCTAGATTAGCAGCAATGTATTAGTAGAAGCCTGTCCTGTAGCCTTGGCTGATGACAGGGAATAGCTAATAAATGTAGAAAGGATTGAGTGCTGCGTGAACACTTTGAAAACAGCTTGGGGTGGCACATGGGGAATGTCTGTCATTGGTACATTAGCTTGGTCTGAATGTGAAGACAAAGCTAAAGAAGCTGTGGTCTGAAATAGGAGAGTATAATGAAGCAGCACATAGGCTCAAGGGGTCAGCCCTTCAAGTGGAACAGGATCTTGTCTGTGTTTTAGTGCTTTGGTATAATCATGGAGAATTTTGCTAGTGGACAGCCACATGATCTCTAGAGAATCACGGGCTGGGAGATGGGCTTCTGTTGCAGGCTTGCACATAGCTGAAGTGACCTCTGTGTGTAGTTACTGTTCTGCCTGATGTCTCTCTGACCTTTCCCTGACTGGAGGGATGAGCTGAAATCTTGCTTGAAACTGTATTAGACAGGCCTGGCAGGCTTCAGTCCTTAGGGAGAGGCTGGGAAACGCTGGCTTTAGTCCCTTTCCCAGTCAGGTGACTCTGCTGAGGGTGTGACACGGCAATAAGATAAATACTTCTAAGGGAAGTTTTGGAGGATCTTTGTGTTGCTTTTTGTCCTTTCTAGCTGTAGAGAAGAGCTGTCCCCCCCTCAGAAAGGTGAGTACACCTGTATATACCAGACCTCCTATATAATGCCAGCGGAGAGCACATTGCTGGGCA
The DNA here is from genome assembly GCA_013389985.1 of Dryoscopus gambensis. Lineage (NCBI taxonomy): Eukaryota > Metazoa > Chordata > Aves > Passeriformes > Malaconotidae > Dryoscopus > Dryoscopus gambensis. The sequence goes on from WEIT01041265.1 coordinate 113,924, forward strand.
TCATCCCAGTTGCTGGTTCAGAGCTACTGGATGTGCAATTCCAGAGATGGTGAGTCTGGAGAGCACACCCTGTCCCACGGCCCATTTCGTTCTCTGTTGGGGACCCTCCTAGCTCTGCTGTACCAACAGCAGTCCAGTTTGTTACACTGCTGGAGTCACGTGGAACCTCCTGGCTTCAGCTCTCTAGTTTCATTCTGACAAGTTAAAAGGGGAAAAAAAAGGGATTTCATGCTTGTCATTCTGTAAGGGAAGGGGAGCTGCCATCTTCTTGTGCATTTGGATTGTTCAGATTGAAATGTTCATTGGCAACCTTTACCAGAGTGCCAGTGTTTTTGGAGAGAAAAGAATACCTTGACCACTGTGTACAGAAAAATGACCTGGGAATCAAACAAATTGGCTGCAGAAAGTATCAAATTCCTGCCTTGTGGTGGTAGTTGTCTTGAGGTGAAAATTAGTAGCAACCTATTATTGCTTAATATTGATTAAATATTAAATTATTGATTAAAACTTTTGCTTAGCTTGGCTTTAGCACCTATCTAGAAATAGATGCACTATAAACATGTGTCTCCACCAAAGCCTCAGTGCCTAGATAAATGTCAATCAATTTGTTCCTACATGTGTCTGCATCCAGCATTTGCTGTTGTAGTTGGGAAAGGGAAGAGGACTTGGGCAGGCCTTGTCTGGTGCAATATACAACCTTTGTTTCTGTGGATGAATTCCTGCAAGGCTGCAATACACCAGCCCTTTGAGCATCTGTAGAGCTCAGAGGCTTGATCTTGTCGAGCTTAGGAAAACAGTTGCTCACAAGGAGTCTCAGGAGGCAGTCAAGCAATGCATAGAAGTGGTGCCTTGGGCATTTGGAGGCTGGAAGTATTGGAATGTGGTGTAGATGGAAGAGGATTTCTGTGGTTTACCTGCCTGAGGGAAAGCTTTCAGTGGAGAAGAGCTATTATTACTTTTGGGTCTAGAAGTTTTCTTTGTGGATCAGGACCCTGTTGCACAGATGCTGTGAAGGCATGAAACAACAGGGCACCCCCTATAATGTGTAATGGGTTTCACATGTTTTTGAAAGGGAAGGTTTTAGCCTGACACCTTGGTCTGAGGGCAGGGATCTGTGGTCTGAGATGTGTCGCTGACTGGATCATGAGTGAGAATAACATGGCTTAAAGGTAGAAACAGCTCTATCGCAATGAACCCTCTGGCATTTTCCTGAGTGGAGCTCAGTACCAGCGAGACAGTCATGAGCCATTCCACCTTTCTGCAGCTAAAGAACAAGAGCTTTTTTTGATAACTTAATAGGGAGTTGATAGCAGGTGTGGCCTTTTAATTATGTTGGCTCCTAAATGAGAGCAGGTATGTGGGGGAAGAAGGGAGGTATCTTTTCTAACACTGCAAGCAGAAATAGTTGTAGCTGTCATTTGCATGGTTCCGTTTTCCTGGTGTTGCTGGTTGTAGTGGTGTCTGTGATGCCTTTATCTGTAATCCTCTGGAGGTGTGAAATGAATAGCAATGTAGTCACTCTTTCCCTCTTCTTCAGAGACCTTGTCTTGCAAGAGCTGCAGTGAGGTCTGAAGTAGCTCTTAACTGTGAGAGCTGATAGAGAAAGGTGAGAAGGTAGGGATAAACATTCCTTTGCCCTGCAAATATGATTTGCTAGATAGCCTCCTCTATCTTAGAGATGGCAGTGGCATCAAGAGGAGTCTTGTATGTGATACTGCATCACAGAAAACTCCAGTCGACCCAGAATAACTCCAGCTATATTGCTCATACTATACAAGCTCTGCCAGCCCTCCTGAATCACTTGGTGGCTCTTGCTAAATCAGGCTGTCCATAAGGTATTCCTGTCATCTTTACTTCGCTGTAAAACAACCTCCAGGCTTTGGCACACATATTTACTTTTCCCGTCAAACTCGGGTTTTCCCTGGTCTCAAACCCTTAGTGGCTCACGACACGTGGTATTTCAGGAATAGATAGGCATGAAGGGGTGGACTGGCAATCTACTTGCTCTTCTAGGGCTCACTCAGGGTGACAGCAGCAGCTGTTCTTTCCAGCCCCTCTGTGCAGTACTAAGTACCTTCCCTATGTCTGCATGCAGATCCAATTTGATCTGCTGACTAACATGGACTCAGGAGTATGTAAAGTCCAGAAAAAGCCCAGCAGAAAAGGGTCCTTCTTCTTCTTTGACCTTTTTGCTCCTACCAAGCTGGATTTTTCTGGACTTGTATAAAGTCTGTACAACTGCTATGGAAATATGTACTCAACTGAGTTGAGTATGAAATAATGTACTCAACTGACTGCTACTCAGGTCATGGAGAGTAGCCTGTAGAACTATTATACCACTTCATTGTATTTTCCCCCCTACGTACTGTGCTGATGGCTACAGTAAAGCCTTAAGTTGTGGGATACTTTGCCACATGATATTACAGATGCTGAAAACTCATATATGAATTCAAAAGCAGGTTGAAGAAATTAATAGAAGATAAATCTGTTGAGTGCTCATTCATAGATGCCACATCCAGCTCAGGGAAGTTCCTGTCAGCAAGTGGTTAGAGGCTTGGAGAGCATGCAGGGAGGCACCATGTATGTTTGCTCCGTTGTCAAAGCGAGGGAAGGTATCTGCTTTTGGCTGCTGTCTAGAAAGGCTATGAGGCCATGATAAACCTTAGTCTGATCCAGCACAGCTACTATTATATTTCAGAGCCTGTTAGTGATAGTAAATCTAGTTATTTGAGTTGGTAACTCTTGAGAAAGCAAGCAGGTGTGACTCAAATTCTAACATGGAAACTGCAGAAAGAATAGCTTCAGGTTTTGGGATGTTTGTTTTGCCTGACTGTCCCTCAAATGAACAAGTGTATACGGCCACACAACAGCTTTCCACATTTACCCCCCAAATTCTAGTACCATGTAGTCAGCCTGAACTGGAAACCAGAGATGGAAGGCATGTTTGTGATTCATTGCTTCCTGATAAAGTGGGGATGGGGGAGTGTGCGGAAAAAGTGATACAGTGTTCATGTGTCATGTATAATTGATCTATGTCTTCATCAGGAGAAAGAAAGAATGGGTTTTAAATATACTTTTACATAACTTAATGAAGTTTTTTTAAATTATAGGAATTTCAGGAATGTGTAGTCTGGTTTTACTGGGGACTACTGGGAAGCCTTATAAGGTTTTTGATGAGCTTTAATCTTTCATCTAGTGACCTGGACCACTCATAGTAACAAGTCTTCCCTCTTAACCTCCTGCCCTCTCCTTCCTCACCAAAAGTCACTAGTTTGCAATAACCCAGTCTGCTTTTCTTTCCTTCCTTTTCTTTCCCTACCTTCTTTCATTTCTTCTCAAAAATGGTCTTATTGTCTGGCTAAAAATCCCACTTCCAGGTTTTGCAGATTCTACTCTCAGCTGCCTTGACCTTCCAGCCACAGCTGAGTGCATATTGGTGACTGAGAAGAACAGATTTTTTGCTTGTTGAGTTTTTTTGGTTTTGTTGGGTTTGTTTGTTTGTTTTTAATAAATAAACTTTTCACATTGAGGTAACTCCCCAGGGATCTAAATGTGAGATAAACAAAAACATCTTATTCTGCCCTTGCTTCTCATAGCCTCTGCAGACCTTTTACTTCTCTTTGCTCTGTGGAAAGCTGATGACAGTTCCCCATACCATATAGCAAAATAAAGTATTTCTGAGAATGTGATGGGAGCAGCTTACAGAAGCAAGGGACAAAAAAGCTCTCCTGCTAGAGAGCCACACCCTACCAGTGCAGTGCTAGGTGCTCTGCTACTAAAGGGACTGTAGAGTAGAATATGCATTCTGGTGAGTTTTGGTGGCTTTATTTTTTTTTTTTAATGTGGAGTTATCAAGTTCTTTGACTTGTGTATAAATCATCTTCATCTTTAGTTTAAATGGACTGGAGAAAGTATGTCTGTGTCCTTCCCCCTTTCTCCCAAAGGCGGCTATGTGCAAAAGTATATGCAGCAGTGCATGGAGGCTGTGGGGTTTGCTAACCTGGACACTGTCCAGTGAGGGGAGACCAGGCCCCATGTGGGGTGCCTGGGGTCTGTGCTTATTTTAGGCTGTTCTGGCCCAAGCTCTGTTCCCTGTGCTCAGCTGTTGTGATGCTACCTTTCCTGCACAGTGCTGTCAGCCACCCCAGTGTTTCTATTTTAACCCTCTCTGGGGCTAGATCTTGTGACACAAGGATTTGGCATCTCTCCTACGTGCTGGAACATGGCATCTCGGGAGGCACGGTGGCTGCAGCTGCTATATCAGAGGGTGCCCCTCCTAAGTAGCTGGTAGAAAAGGGACACCCCTAGGATTGAAATGCATCAGAACAAGCATCATCCCTGCCAAGGAGTGTCTGACTGTGCCCATCTCTGTCTCCTCCAGTCTTTTTTCAGAGTTTGAAGAGCTTGAGACACACTTGCCAGCTTCCCGCTGCTCCCCTGCGGCATCTCGCTTTCAGCTTTCAGGTATGTAGTTACTGGGGCCAGGAGTAGAGTTGCATGCCCTGAAGGCTGTAAGACGGCTTTGCAGTCAGATAACAAACGGTGGGGAGGGAGGACAAGGACAGCTGGTGGCATGGTGGAGGAGTTAATTTTTCAAGGTTCATGCACCTGAATGTCATATCCCATTTAACAACTTGCTTCAGTGACTGGAATTCAGCACTTCCAGCCTTCTGAAGAAGGCCAGAGGAACAGCATTAATATTCTGACATACTCCGTGGGTTGACATTGGGCAAACATAGCCAAATGTTGGAAATTCCCGCAGTCTAGGTTGGGGTGCTTCACTGTGGGGCTCCTGCCACTAAGAAGGATTTGCATGAGGTGGGAGATATGTACTCTTGACCTGATCTTCATCTCTGCTGTGTGCTCTGTGGGCTGGCAGAATGAGCAGATACCTCTCTGGGGTGTGAGGGAAGCTTTTTATAACTAGGAATGTGCAAGAGGAGAAGTGGCAGCAAAGGCCACGCATGCTGCATTAACCTGGGCTTGTCTGGAAAGGACTGGGTTTGTCAGCAAGTGACTGGGCTTGGGTCCTGTTACTCCTTCTCTCATTCTTGCACATGAACAACCCTGAACATCTCCCCAAGGAATTCATAGTGTTGTACCACATCAGGAACAAACTAGCAGTGCAGGCTAGCACAGGGAAATGGGCAAAAGTTCTGAGACAGGAGAGAATGAGATGAACCTTTTACCTTCCAGCCTAGATTTTGAGCCTAATGCAGTGAGTGTCGTGAAAACAGCAGCTGTGCAGGGATGTTTCTAGGGAAGCAGTGTGCTGGGTAACAGGCACATGTGCTGTGCTGCTGTTTGGCTGGGTATGCCCCAGCATGTTTCTGTACTTCTGCTCAAACCCAGCTCAGCTGGTGGGCAGTTTATAGGGCTCCTCCCCATTCAAGACATGCCAGCCTGCTGACTGCTCAGCCTTGTTTTCCCCAGTCAGTTGTTGTAATCCTGTAATCCTGACTCATACTGGGAGGCTGGAGTCATCTCCATTGACAGAAGATTTATTTAAAATCTTTCAAGGCAGATTTCAAATAGCTTTAGCTAGCTCAGTTTCTGTTACCCTCTTGAGGGCCTTTGTTAAAGGAATCTCTGCAGAAGTATTTGGTGCTGCTGAAGAGTGTTGGATTCGTGAGCATCTCTGATATCTGTACAGCCAAGGTTTGGAAACATTGTCTTCTACAACGTCCTTTCTCAATGTGTTACAGGCCTGCCAAGGAGGCCTCCTGTCTGCAGGGACAGAGGAGGCCAGTTCAGCCCTGGGCATCTCTGCTGGACCTTGCCATTTGCAGCTGGAGGGGCAGTGATGCCAGTACTTGACTGCAGAGCAGCAAGCTGGGCTCCTCCAGCTCCAAGAGTCATGGAGAACCATGCTGTCTGCAAAGGCTCTGCCAGTGCCATGTTTGAAATCACTTTTCTCTATTCTCAGGTTAACTGAAATCTGCAAACATTCTCTGCTGCAAGAAAAAGAGAGTGATGTCATCAGAAGATGATGCTGGCGGGGAGGCTCTTGGGGGCAGTTTCTGGGAGGTAAGGAAGAATAATTGGAGTGTGAGGGAGGTAGGAGTGTAATTTTACCACCCACTGGTGGAATTACCAGTGGGTTGAGTTCCGGGTCTGTGGGTGACATGTTGCCCTTGAGAAGTGGAGGGGAGGAACTGTGGGAAGGTTCAGTACCGTGCTGCGTGTTACTGCAGGGAGTAGGTGACTTTCTTCCACAGATACTGTGGAATGAGAATACCTTGTTCAGCTGACGTAGATCTGAGCTGTGAGAGAAGCAAGCAAAGCATCTCAGCTTCTTCTCTCCAGTGCTGTGTCTGCCTGAGAGTGGGACCCTCAAAGGAGGGTCTGAGCCCAGATGCTGGCTTCAAAAGGGCCCATGTTCCCTCCCCGTGCAATGATGGACCTGCTGTTGTCTGTACTGAAGGAACATGAAAGTCAGTACAGTATAAACAATAATGTTGTGTGACATTTCAGGCTGGAAACTACAAGCGGACAGTGAAACGTGTGGATGATGGGTACCGGCTCTGCAATGACTTAATCTCCTGCTTCCAGGAGCGAGCCAAGATAGAGAAGAACTATGCCCAGCAGCTAACAGAGTGGTCCCGTAAGTGGAGGACCAATGTGGAGAGAGGTAAAGTTGGCATATTAGACTGGGAACAGGAGGCAATCATTGCACTGTCCTCTGAGTGCTATCTCTTACTGAGGTGACACTGTTTCTTTGAGGGACAGGCTTCCCCTCCCCAGTAAGGGGGTGACTTTCTTGGGTGTCTTTTTTGTGTTTGCCTGTTTTTATAGTCAGTCCTCTGATTCACTTGGAGAGGTGTTCTCTTGTCATTTTCTTGGTTATTAAAAAAAATAAATCTGTGTGCTTAGTTCGGCAAGTCCTTGGGCAGTCCATGTCTTAAATCAAGCTGGAGATACCCCCCTTTTAAGGATGGCTTATCTGTCTTCTCCAGTCTGAAAATAACTACCAATGCTGTGATTTAGTGGCAGTGTGCTCCAACTGATAGTGTCTCACAAAATAACAAGAAACAATGGGACAGATGTCCCAAAGGACCTGCTGGTCTGTGGAGCAGAAGCCTAGCCTCAGTCGTGAACTAATGTTGCTGTCTGTCCTGAAGCTCAGGCCAGATTTAGGAAGGGAATTTTTTACAGAAACCTTCTCCTAGCAGGCACCATCTGGGACAGTTGAGGCTGCCCAAAGAACTGCCCATCTCATCCAGGTCTAACAGCCAGTCTAGATGCTGCCTGGTGGGACTGTGGAGACCAGTCAGTGCTGACTTGTTTGATGGGGCAGAGTTAGGAAAGTGACTCCATACTGGAAGACGTATGTAGGAGGAAAAAAATCTGCATTCCCTTCTGTGGGCAGTAGGTATAAGAGCCCCTCCGGTGCTTGTTCCTGCAGGTCCTCAGTATGGTACTCTGGAAAAGGCCTGGCATGCCTTCCTGACAGCTGCAGACAAACTGAGTGAAATTCACTTGGCTGTCCGGAACCACCTGGCTGGTGAAGACTCAGATAAGATCAAGGCCTGGCAGAAGGAGGCTTACCACAAGCAGATGATTGGAGGCTTCAAGGAAACAAAGGATGCAGAGGATGGGTTCCGAAAGGCCCAGAAACCCTGGGTGAAGAAGATGAAAGATGTAAGCAAAGTGTGAATGGGGAAAGAGAGATAAGGGCAGTTGAGCTGGCTGTCTGATTTCAAGAACCACTGGGCAAACAAATGAGGTTAGCCAGAGTAGCAGAGAATTCCAGAAAGGGAGAGAGGTCTTGAGGGTATCTTGTTCTTGTGGTTTTATAACTTCCTTCCCATGTGGGAAGACTTTGGTAGCAGGTTCTGTATTCCTGCATAGCAGGTGAGCTCTGAAAAAGAGATCATTTGAAGGTACCTCTTTCTACTGGAGCATTGTTTACTAAATGCTGAATTGGCATGCCAATTTAAGGTTTCTGCAGACTCTGACAAATGTTAACATGCCTCCTGAGTATTGGAGAAGTGTGGGCAGGATCATGGCTTTTTCTGCATCTTCTCCTACAGGTGGAGACTTCTAAGAAAAACTATCATGCAGCCCGGAAGGAGGAGAAAACAGCCCATACAAGGGAGAACCACGCCAAGGCAGACTCGTCTGTCTCACAGGAGCAGATGCGCAAGTTGCAGGAGCGTGTAGAGAAGTGCACTCAGGAGGCTGAGAAGGTGCGTGTGTGTTGTATGGATGGGGGCCACAAGGATAGTCCTTTCAAGAAAAAAGCATTAGTGGTAATGTACTTCAGTGGAATGACTCCTGCTGAAGCCTGTAAGATGTGAGATCCCATCATCTGAGGTTTTAGTGAGCTAGACTGAGACTCTAGTAACGAAGGTCTCTGCCTTTGGAGTTGGGCAAGATCCTAATTTATAAGTTAATTTAAAATAAAAAAAGGAAAAAAGTGTAGGGCATTTGGTGCAGGGGTGGAACCTGTAGAGCTGAAGGCTTGGCTACCAAAAATAGAAGATTTGTCTGTCCAGAAGAGGGAAAGTGTGGAAGGTCCTGTATGGAAGAGAGTAGCAAGGAAGAACAGGAAATTTGCAAGAGTATTAGGAGAGCAATGGAGTGGGGCACTAGCTGTGGGATGTCTTCTTATTTCTTTGGTGTGTTCGTTCATCAGTGCAGGGGGAAAAAAACTTGTCTGTCCCAAGCTAGAGTAGGGAGGGCTGTTGCTTGTTTGCCATCTGGGCAATGCATCTCACCATTGCTGTGTTCCTGCTACAGTGCAAGGATCAATATGAGAAGATGCTGGAAGAGTTGAACCGCTACAATCCCCGCTACATGGAGGACATGGAGCAAGTGTTTGAGGGCTGTCAGGAGGCAGAGCGCAAGCGATTGTGCTTCTTTAAGGAGATGCTTCTGAATCTGCACCAGCATCTCAACCTCTCCACTAGTGAAAGGTACTGGCCCTGACACAGGGGAAATTGTGCCAGCCTGGAGTGCTTAGGCTCTGGTGAGAGGTGCCAGTTCTGGTGTCTCTGGAAGCTGCTTGCTTGCATCAGCCAGATCTCACTCCTTCCCCTTTCAGGTGTATCTTAGAACTGGCATTTGGTCTCTTTAGAGTGACCCGTGCTGGGGTCTGTGATTGTAGGCAGTGCCAGGCTCCCCAGAGAGGATTTTCTGCCTTCAAACCCTTCCTTTTTCACTACTGTCCAGTACTGTCCTGTGTATGTACTTCTATCCTATGAAATGCCTCCATGTTGCTGTATGTAATCCCAGGCTAAGGAATGTAGCTCTGTTGCGTTCTAGTATTGATGGTTATTCTACCCATTTTGCCCTTAGTAGACAGGCCTTTTGTGAAGTAGTGCCTCTAAGCCCTAAGAGGGGTTACACGGGGGTAATAAGTGCAGCCAAAAATCTTCTGTGCCCCTTTTATGGTAGAGGCAACAAATCTGAGCCACCTCCCTGTCTACGTGCAAGAATGTGCTGAGCTCTTTCAGTGCTCACTTAATGAGCTGTGCTGAGAGCTGGTACTTGTTAGGCACTGCCACACCAAACAAGCCTGTCCCGTTTGCCAGGGTGACTCTCCTGTAAGGGTGGCTGTGTTTTCCTAGGGCTGAATGGGGGCTGCTCTGGGATCCTTAATCCTGTCGGATTGAGGATGCTATGTAATTGTGCATGAGGTTATACCCTCCTTCCTACTTGGCTTTTGGGAAACTGCCGAGGGACTTGATTACTGGTGGTTCTGTCTGTTCTGGTCATAGCTTTCATGCGTTGTATCGGGATCTCCACCAAGTCATCATGGCTGCAGACAACCAGGAGGACCTGAAGTGGTGGCGCAACACTCACGGACCGGGCATGGCGATGAATTGGCCTCAGTTTGAGGTGGGGTAGCATTCTAGAGTGTGTTAATGCTATTTCCAAACAATTGGCTGCTTTACTGAAATTGGCAGATTACTAGTCTTGTGTTGGAAAGATCATGTCTTTGCTCAGCAGGCTCGGCACGTTAGGCTCTTCTGAAATTGCTGTGGTGTTGCAAGCTGCCTGGTGCCCAAAGGGGCATACATAGGCTGCCATCCAGCTGCAAGGTCAAAGAACAGGAGGTGGTGCTCAGGGCCGTGGGACAGATTTCTGTGATGATTTTCTCACGGCCTCTCTTGTTGCACCTTGGGATTCAACAGAAGTGAGTCTGCTATGCCACTAAGGCTCTTGAGCTGACCAGTTCAGCTGCTACTGAAGTACAACCTGGTCTTCTGTCCTTCTATATTGGGCAGAAAAGATGTACACAGCTTTTCTATCTGAGTGTCTTGATGGTATTACTGGTTTTCCCTGGACAGGAATGGTCCCTTGAAACACAGCGGCAAATCACCAAGAAGGAGAAGAGTGGCAAGATGGCTGATGATGTCACACTGACCAGCATTTTGCCTGCACGAGATGGTGTTGTCTCACAGACCCCTCTGCAGACAAGGTAAAGGCTGAATTCTGGGATACATCGGGTTAGGAAAAGTACAGTCCTGCCTAGGGTCATGAATGAGTTGGATTCATAGGAGTATCTCTTCCTTAACTTCCTGTCTCTTGCCCATGGCCTTGCCTGTGGCACTCTGGAAAAGGCCATGTAGAAAATGCAGTTTAGGGTAGCTGTTTGGTTTTGGGTTTGTTTTGTTGGGTTTTTAGGGGGGTTTTTTGTTTGTTTTTTTGTCTAGTACATTCTGCCTCACAAAGTGCCTTCCTTGTAAAGATCCTTCTAGTGATGAGATTTAGCCCAGTCTGACTAGGGCTGTCTGATTCCGGTATGCATTTCCCCAGTTCTTCCTCCCAGACAGGGTGAGAAGAGTTGAGAGTTGTGTGGTTTCCTAAATGAAGGCAACAAATTTTTATTGTTTTTCCCTGGTATGGTGCTGAGTAGTACTTGACAAGTTTGGGTATAGCTGCTTCCCTTGCCAGGAAGCAAGCCTGGAGAATAGGGAGAGGCAGAACAGACTCATCCTACTGTTCCAGTAGCTGTCCTGCTTTAAAAGGTAGACTCTGGCCAAAGTGAACTGAGCAGAGAAGAATGGGGATATAGAGATTTCTCAAGGCCACTACTGTATTTCACAGTCAATTGGATTCAGGGGCCCTGTTTGCCAATCTACAGGTTTTCCTATCAAGAGGAGCAGAACAGCCTCTTCTATGACACCCTGAAGGCACCAACCCATGTGAAGTTAGTATGGAACATAGCCTCTGCAGGGTTTTTTGGGTTCCAGGTGTCTGTCCTCTGCTGCTCTTCCCCTCTGCTCTTGTCTCCAACTTGGAAAACATAATTCCAGACATCTCTTCAAGATGTAAAACATGGCTTTTCCTCTCTGTCTTATTCTTGGCTGGAATAACTCTGGATGCAGCTGGGCTCTCCAGTTAGGACTGGCCTTCCTTGTGTGAGAGGGTCTGCTAGAGTAGGATGAGGTCATGAAGAGTGTGCATGTGTGAAAATACTTTGAGAGTGAGTTACCCTCCTGGCGCTCAGGGCTCTAATGCTGGGTGCGGTTCAACAAAGTGTAGTATCTCCTGGGATCTCTCTTCCCTGTTTGCCCTCGCTTGGCTGCTGGGCCTCTTGCACCCTGTCCTAGAGCAGAGCAGTCTCAGGGGGAGTCAGGGTGGTGCATGATTCAGGAGGTGGGTGAAAGATCAATCTACTAACAACATCTTGTCCCCTCTCGCCTTCCACACACAAAGCGGAGGGAAGGAAGACATTTCAGAGTGGTCAGATGAGGACACTCCCAAGAAGTGCCCGGATGCCAACGGGCACGAGGAAGACCTAAAGGTACCAGGTGTACGCGTGCGAGCACTCTATGATTACACAGGACAGGAGGCTGATGAGCTGAGCTTTAAAGCAGGTACAGAAGCGCTGATGTCTTACTAACCTTTTGCTGTCCTCACTCGGGCTGACTGAATGATCAAAACACTCTATAAGAACTGGATGTCCACTTGAAAACTGACATTCTTCCCTTGGTCTGACCCACTGCCACCTCCTTCAAAGTGGATGATACGGTGGGAAATCCAATTTTTTCTAGACTAAAAGGTATTGAGACTGCATGGAAAGAGACTGTCTCTGCCTTGGTCAGAATGCAGGGAGAACAGACCCCAAGTGATAAAACAGATCCTTCCTGCCTCCTCTTAGGGCATTTATTTTGAACTGTGTCTTGAAACTTTATTAAATGCTTCTCCCTTGCACCATTGATATAAAAATTACATGGGTGTTCTGGATTGTCTTTTCAAGTAATGTGAAGATAGATATTTTGGGAGAAAGCTCACCTGACTGACATGTACTACTAAAGACAGAGGTCAGCTGGCAAAAAACAGCTATGCAAACTGTTGCTCAAAATGGGTATCTTGAGAATGGAGATCCTGGCTCACAGCAGAGGATTGAGTGCTGGAGCAAACAGACCCGTCCCCTTTTCTTCCTTTAGTTAAATTTAGTTTGCATGTGCCCTCCTCTCAACTTCAGGACATCTGGATCTTGGAGGTGTTTCTGATCTTGGTTGTTTTGAGTTTTACATGGTATCTCTGTGCTATGCCTCTCCAAAATACACCCATTGCAAGTCACTGAGGTCGTTCTGTAGCAGGGTCTTTGTGCCTGAGGCCAGTATCTGTGCTGCAGTGTTATGATACTGGTAAACTTCCCAACGCTAACTTGTTGCTTTAAAATATCTTGCAATATGGGTGCTCTAGAACTTGACTTTGTTCTTTCTTTCCACTGAGCAGATGAAATGGGGTATGACTTGTTAGGTGTAGTCATCTCCTTTTTGAATCTGCTCTGAGCAACACATACCAGTAAGGCTTCAGCTTAACAGCAGTGACTTTCTGAGACTCTGCCAGTGTGGAATGTGCCTATTGATGCAGTCAGACGTCCCTCTCTTGCAGAAATATGACCTTCCACTGGTGGAGGAGGGGATCTTTCTGCCCCTTCCCTAAAGCAGATGTGGGAATGTTAAAAGTCTTTCCTGGTCATAGTCTAAGAAATCAGTTGATTTCATGCCTTACTGGTCAAACGAGACACTCCATCATGGAATAGGCATTTTGGATACTAACAGCCACAGCTTAGCAGCTTCTTGTATTTCCTTCCCACTTGCCTATCAGAGGAGCCTCTAAGAAAAAAAAGTCTCAGATGCACGTGATCACTCTGGCTTGTAAGCATGTTCCTTATGGAGAGAAAAGCAGGCAGAACTGTTGGGCACAAAAGATTTCTGATGCTGAATAGAAGAAGTGAAAGTCTGTTTAAGTTCCTTGGCTGAGGTGATGGTACTGAGTATAAATACTGAAGAGATCAGTAATTCTGGCATTGATGAAACTGCATTATGATAAGGGTGTCGATAAGGGGAGAAAAGTGTGGGGATTCAGACCAATAGTCTTGCTTTTAATCAAGTCATCTTAGGTGGGTAAAAATGCCATGCTACCTTCCTCAAGGCTGCCTCCTAATGACTGTTCTTACTTTTAGGTGAAGAACTAATGAAGATTAGTGAGGAAGATGAGCAGGGCTGGTGCAAGGGCCGACTTCTCACTGGTCAAGTTGGACTCTATCCAGCTAATTATGTTGAAAAGGTTGGATCATGATTGCTGCTGTCCCACCAGTGCCTCACAGCCATACCAGCATCTCCTGCAGAGGTCACTGGGTCACTCCTGGCCCAACCCACCTTTGCAGTATATCCAGCAGCTTTGGGACTTCAAAGGCACATATTCCATGTAACTAATGCTTCATTTTAAACATCTAGATCCATAGGTATTTTCTAAAAAATAAACAAGGATGAATAAAGACTTTTCTGAGCACTACAGTAGTGTAGGAGTGCAGAAAGAAACAAATCCTTTTGACTTGCACTCAGTGAAAGGAGATGAGTGTTTTTGTGGAGCTGTATAAAAGAGAGAAAGCACACTTCCTTGGTTTCAATGCACATGCATCCATAGGGTGTTGAGGTCTTCCCTGCCTCCAGGCTTTCTGTTCAAGGAATTTTGGATGTGCAGGGTAATAGGGAACTTCTACTATTGTTAGCTCCATCAAGCTGACCAGCAGAAAGCTCTATATTCTCCCACATCTTTTATAGGTTTTTGGTATCCCTCACCTGCAAGCTTGTTGGCTTCCCTGGTAAGGCAGCTGGTGTAAGTGATACAGCTTCAACCTGAACATCCCTCTCTACTGCCCTCATATTTATTGGGATAACCCCAGGAATGAATGATAGTATAGCTGAGGCACAGGAGAAAAAAGCTTCTGTCTGGCATGGTGTGGCTGTTCAGGCTAATGAGTTATGAACAGACCTGCTGTGCAGCAAGTTGGAGTTGACTGAATGCTCCCTGAGCTAAAATGGACTTGGACACATGCTGAAGGCTGGTTTTAACAAAATGACAGCTACAATCCAGAGCTGTTCTGCTTAGGATCCCTAAATTCACTTGTGTATGCTGGGGTTTCTAATGAATCTAGATTATTTTGGCTACACCTCTCTTCAAGAGCACTTAGCGCACAGCAGACACCCTCTTTTTTTCCTCTCCTACATCTTGACTTACACAGGGCTAGAAGTGCAGTCCCTGCTTTGCCAAAGACGCCTGCACTGTGATGAGGGCTGCACTGCAGAAGCTGCCTGCTGGCTGGCACAAATTAGCCATAGAGGGGTAACTCCCCTTCTTGTCCTGAATTGCTGCAAGTGCACTTATGACCACATGTTTAGTGCCATTCGGCAGAGAGGATGTATCAAACATCTTTGTCTCACCTGTCCTGCCTTTGAAAGCCTCTGAGGCTGCTGGGAAGACCTGGCATCCTGCTTCTAGTGCTTGGCATATTCCAACATAGGGACTGATAAGCCCAAGAGCTTGAGGGAACAAAAAACTGGAAAAGCTCCCATTGTTGGAGAAACAAAGGCAAAAAAGCAATTGCTTAAAAGTGGCTTACTTAGTACATCTGCTTGAAACTGCTGCTGCAATGCATTTTGAGTTTGCAGTAACCTTCTGTAGTGACATTCTTACTCTGGCCTAGCAAGTGTGAGTGACCTGGCTAAGTCAGACTCACAAAACTCAGTCGAGCCTCCACCAACCACATGGGGTGAACTGCTTCAGACCTGTTTGGAAAAAGGGTGCTACATATAAGGAAGTCTGAGGTCATGGGTGAACACTGGGATTAAATGGCCAGTACGGTCTTAACAGCAGCTAGTAAGCCAAAAATGTAGACTGAAACAGAAGAGGGGATGGACATATTCAAACACTCATAATTTATGAAGTGTAAAGTATCACAAACATCTCATTGCCTGGCTGACAGCAGAAATTAACCTTTTACAGCATACTGGATGCCTTGAAATGTAGTCTGCCATGGACAAAGAGATGGGAGACTAATGTTATTTAGTGCTTTTGTGAGACCACAGAAACTTAAGAGTTGAACAGTTTTGCTCAAAATATCCCTAGCACTGTATTTCATCAATGGGGAAGAGGGGTGCAAACCAAAAGAACAAGGCTAAAGCATTTTGCTCAGTCTATTACATCATTTCTCAAGAAAAGAGAAAGTATTTCCAAAAGGGAATTAAATATCTAAGCAACAGACATTAAAAATGCCTGGATTTAGCTATGAATTTACTTAGTATTCTAGGTTCAATATCTGAAGATGCCTCTAAGCTTATGCCATGTAATTAGAGGTGTTGGTGTACAAACACTTGGATTTATTTAAAGATCCAGTCTCTGCTTTCAGTTCTGTGTCCCAGGTAAAAGTATCATTACTGTTGTGCAGTAATTGCAAGTGTTCTACTTGCTAACCCACACGGATATGATTCGTTGCTCCTTTGTCCCAGCACATGTGAATGTGATGAGAGCCATGCCTGCCAGGCTTCTGGGAGAACTGAGACTAAAACAGCACTAAAATGACCTGAGATGTCCTAAAAACAATACTGACGTTTCCCTGGTTAGCCTGCATATTTCAAACACTAATGCTGGGATTTCACATAAGGAAGATAGCATGGAAAATTGACTTGAACTCCTCTTCTGAGTTTTAGTCAGGCTGTAATTAGGGATGGAGCTAGGTGTGGCCAGAACATGCTAAAGGACAGAAATGTCCAGCAGACAGGACCTCTGATTACAGTACAAACAACCTGAAATTCCACAGGACAAAGTCTGAACAGACTTGTTTGTCCTAGGAAAACATGACCACCTGATTATAGTGGGCTGCTTGAAGGTTTCCAGAAATAGTGACATATTGCAGCTTATGTGAACAAGTCCCCTAAGGAATGTTTGCCCATCAGAAATTCCTGCCAAGAGCTGAAGTAATGGACAGCAGACAACACAGAGAGAATGAAGAATTGCTTGGCTGGACTATACCTCATGAACTGGCATGGCACTTAGTCCTGGCTACCCAAAACCATCTGGATTAGTAAAATAGAGTCTGTGTAGTAAAGATCCAGCTGGAGGGAAGGAAAAAAAAAAAACCCAAACCAACCCACATCTAATGATCTTATATTAAAGTAATAGTTCTGCCTAGATACTTGGTTTTCCACAGAAGCAAATGAGGTTTTGTTAACCACAAAGATTCTAGTTGAAACTTGCCATCTATGCCATGCCAGAAGTTTTGTGTGTGAACAGAGACATGTACTCGTGAACTAATTGCTGTGCCTGAATTCCAGAAGGCCAGTGAAGCCTGTTCTTCCCCCATGGTTTTTGTAAAAAAATACAAATGCATCTCTGTGCCTGATGGGCAACACAGTGAAAAATTATCTAGTCATATTTTATTTTTTAATAAAGCCATTCCTTGTGGAAAGCTCATATATCTGTGGTTAGCAGATAATTAATTTGGTTCTGGCATCTTCTTGGAAAAGAATATTGGGAGTATCATGCAAAGCTTGGATCTCCTGTGGATGATGAATTTTCTAGAAAGAGGAAGTTAAAGATTCTCTCTGGCCGATCACACCCATTTCCCCAAAGTAGCAGCTGAGCTTGCCTAACCCAGTAATGGTTTTGCCCTGTAGGCAAAATCTGGGTCAGAGAGCCCACGGGCCAGCTGTGCTCTGGGATGGCAGCTGAGTTGTGGTTAGCCTCCAGCTCTGGGTGGCACTACCACAGCCCTGCCTGGAGCTTGGGGCCATTGCTGCTTCACGTTACTTTCCATCCCACTTCCCATCCCGTGTCCTTGTGGCTGTTTTGCTTGGCCCTGAGCACGGAGGCAGGTGCAAGTATGTGGCAATCCTGCACAGAGACCCGTCAGTGCTGTTACAAACTGTCCTGCACTGCCTCTGCTCCTGCGCTATTTGCAGGTCCAGCCCAAGGCCACAGCTGTGAAGCTGTGGAGCTCAGCTCTGCTGTCTCCTGCAGGCTCCCCCGACTGCAGAGCAGGCTCTGCATGAACTGGAGCTGCCTCGATTCATTTCTGGAGCTGCTGGCATTATGCTTATGGACAGCAGGCTGCAAAAATCTCTTCTGCTTGTGAAGAAAGTTGGTCCTGCAGTCAAAATGGCAGCACTTCACTGCAGTCAAAATGGAACACTCCACTTAGACCTGTAGATGATCATTTCTAGGGTAACTGCACTGAGATCAGCTGCTGACAGATCAAGGGGCTGAACGTGAGACAAAGCCAGCGCAACAAACTCCATCTTGACCCATGGAAATGTGGTTGGAAAATACCCACTGGAGGCTGGCAGCAAAGGTTGTGCAAAACAAGCAAGAATAGTAAGGCTGCATGATACAAGGCAAAGTGTCTTCAGAGGGACTTTGCACCAAACCAGCCCAAAACCAAAAAAAGGAGAAACAAAAAACTTGCAACCATGTGTGAACCACTGCCCAGGTCCAGGCTACAAGGAGCTGAAAACCTCTGGGCTGCAAAGGAGTGAGACTTTACTAAGCTACCTAGGTTCTTAGCAGATCAAAGAGGATTAATACAAGATGAACAAATCCTTGCTGAAAGGGAGGGGAAGGGGGCAATGGAGTAGGTTCTGTAACTGGAAGAAACTGGCCAGTTATCTTTAGAAGATCTTGACTAAGCAACATGGCTCCAGTGAACTCCAAACTGAATTTCAGGCCAAATCACCTCAGCTGCTTTCAGCACATCCATTTTCTGGCTATGTCCTCCTGTTTTTCATCAGTCAGTAACCCTGCTTGCAGAGGTTTCTGGTTTGTCAGTCTCTCAGCTTAAGGCAATTACAGCTGCTGAGACACCTCACCAGGCAGTGTAGTGATGCTCAGCACTTCTTCCCCCTTACTGTGGGGGTCCATAAGCTCTCCTCTTCAGTTTCAGCACTTTCACTGGGTCCTTCTAGTTACACATCCTGTGGTCCCTTCCTCGCATTTCCTTTCTGTCCAAGTAGCTGGAAGGCTTCTTCCAGGTCCTGCACTCTCCCCCTTCGACTTCACTACCTCTTTCCTTCCTGAGTATATTGTTCCTGCTTCTAGCAGGAGGCTGGCACTAAAACAGTCGTTGCCCCCAGCTGTGAACACAGTAGTCCTTTCTCTCAAATCTTCTTCAGGGTTTCCCCACAGGTGCCACACAGTTCCTAAGGAATGCCGTATCCGTAATTCTATGGATGTTTGTTTCACCAGTGGCTCTGCATCCCCTCTACACATTGCAGCCACCTGTGGAGCTGAAGCACTGCTACCTACTCCCTCTGCAACCAAATCCTTCATAATGACCTGACAGTGGTAATTCCACTCTGAAAATCCTTTGTTTTCAAAAGAGCTTTCTCATCTTGCCTTGCTTACCTTGTCTTTTGGTCAGCTCTGCCTGCCTTGCTTTCACGGGTCACTGTCTTGTGCTTAAGGCACGTTCCCTATGCTTGTAGGGGCTGCAGGCAACTAGTCTCTATACTAGAGGGATTCAGTTTAGAACACTCGTGAGTGGGGTGATCTGCAAGGAAGAGAGATTACACACCTATTGGAAAATTTGGAAGAGTCATTCATGTCTGATGGGTGGACAGCCCTGCTGGTTCTGACCTCAGGCAAGTTAGTGCCTGTGCTGTCAACTGCCCTTGAAAGAAAGTGGCTCAGGGTCTGCTCATTTCCCAGTTTTTCACCTTGCTTCCATGTGGTGTGGTGTGCATGTCTTCCATCACCTGAGTGATTGTCCCCTGCCAAACAATCTGCTTCCAGCAGGGACACCTGTAACATCTCCAAACAGACCATCCCAGCAAGATCTAAAACTAATCCTCAGATCCAGGAAACCCCAGGGCACATCAGCCAGCACACCCCTACTTTGGGCTATCTCTAAAGCTTCCCAAGTCCAAAGCACCTGCCAGGCCAGAGGTGATATTACCAGACATTTGCAAATGAACATTTAATTATTATACTGGAAATGGAGTTACAAAAAAAAGCCTGAAGACATACATGTATATACACACAGACACTTAACAACTACTCCGGAGCAGCATGCTCCTGCCCTGGCCCTACTCTCCCATCACCCATTCCATCAAACTGCAGCACTTTTGCCTGGCAGCCCAGCAACATTGTCTGGCACAGCTGAAAGGGACTGTCCTCTCCTCTCCCTTTCCAAACTTCCTAGCCCTTGCCTTACTCATTCAGCAATCACACAAGCAGGAGGGGATCAGCTCAGCAATGCAATTACTTCGCTGTTTGGGCAGGGCTAGGGACACAGCTCAGCCCACGGCTGCCACTTCCCAGACTGGGTGCAAGGGACAGCACATGCAGCAGGACCAGCTTATTGGCTGCAACACAACCCCAAATCAGAGCAAGCCATCCATAACTACGCTCCTCAATACCTCTTGAGTTACCTATCTGTTGTATTCCTTAATTTATGTGTTCCTTCAACCTTTGCTGGCTTTTCTCCAAACCACAGCATTTGCAAGACTGCAGTTAAATTGTGTAAGTTGTAAACCTGAACAAAATATTCACTCTACACATAGTGTATTAGCTCCTTATCTTAGATCTTGCTGGAAGCACTGCATGGAGCCAGTGAGTGACATGACTGCCTGCCTTGGTGCTATACTTCTTCCTAGAGGGGCAGGTACTAATTACACTCAGTCCAGCACACTGGCAGCCTGGTCAGCCACAACCCTCAGCCAGCTGCTTCCCTTGCATCAATCCAAGTGAATACATGGCAGGGCAATTTGCTGACTTGACAGAAGCCTAACCTAACCCAAGGAAAAGTTTTCCATATGATCCCTGAAACCACAGACAACTGGGAGCATCTTCTTACACATTCTGGGAAGGGGCATACCTGCGGAGAACCTGTCCCTTGTTCCAGTGAGAGGGAGAATGCTTTCTAGCCAATTTTCCTCTCCTCAATTCATGTCTGTGTTTGCTCCTTCTGCTACTGAAAATAGCCAGGCTGCCCTGAAATACTGAGCAGAGATTTCTCCCAGAGTAACTGGCTATCCCCAAGGGAAATCACGTGGATTAGTTAATGTCTGTAAACCGCTTAGTAAGAGAGGAGGAAAAAAGAATATAAGAACAGATTTGTGTTAGGAATTGCTTCTCTGCCCAAGGCATCATTGTAGGTTTCTGGTACCCTACCACTCAACACTGTGATCCATGGGAAACTGTATCTCCCTGTTACTTTTCGGGTAGTTTATTGAATTTGACAGCCCCTTTCCCAAAACTTCTCATTCAGCAAAACTGTGAGAGGCCAATGGGTCTGAATAGGAGAGGAGGACTCAGCCACCTCATCTCTCTCCTGCACAATCCTCTCACTCATGTCCTTTGCTGAGCAGTGAGAAAAGAGCAAGGTCCCTTTTTCCCTCTACCACCCTGCTTTTGGACAGACTCACAGAGAAGCACTTTCTCTTACCTTTAGCTCAGGCCTGAAAGCGCAGGGCATGTTTTATCCCCATCACAGCACTTCCCTCCTGAGTCTCTCCAGCTCTTTCACAGTAACCTCACGCCCTCAGATAACTAGACTTCTGTACTGAAAATGTGTTCCTGGTGGTATGGCAGACTCCAAGATCATGCCTGGTCATCATACTTTGCTTTCCTTTGGTCTCTTGGATAATGCTGGGAACTATCTTTTATTGGCAGAGGTGGATAACAGCAAGGTGATCTCTGATTAGAAGGCTACATCAGGCTCAAGGTCTGGTGTCACAGCAGTCAGGAGGAAAGAGGTAAATGTCAGATGGGATGCAGATGGACAGGGAAGCTGAGAGCCAAAGAGCAGGCTGCCAGCTTGGAGCTCAGAAATTCAGCACTAAAGCACATGAGATACAAAAGAAACAGATGCAGGAAATAGCAAGAACAGTCCAGTGACAGCACTCATTCACAGGGAACAGTCAGCAGCAGGAGGTCTTTCCTGCACTGACAAAGGCAACAAAAAGAAGCTGATTATTTCTGAGACCAGCAGCATGCTCTCCCTGCTGCTTTTATGCAAAACTGATGGACAGGATCAGCAGCCTTGCCAGGATCTGGAGCAACCAGCATAGGGTTGAAGGCCTGCAAGAGACCCTGCTGAGGTAGAGAAGCTGAAGTAACCCTGCTGTAGCAAGCATTCCTAGGACACAATGCAGTGAACAGAAACTGTGCTTCCTCCACGGAGGAGAGGAGCTTGCACTGTATCTCCCCATGTCTCCTAGCACAGACTGGCAGAGACAAAGTGTGACACTGACCTACTGGCCTCTGAGGCTGCCTTGGCTCCTCCTGAGCATGTGCCATTTTCTCTCTGTCACGGTTTAACCCTGCATCCAAGTCTCACACAGCTCACTCCACCCACCCCACGCCACCCAGTGGGATGGGAAAGAAAATCAGAAAAAGGTAAAATTGGTGGGTGGGGATAAGAACAGCTTAATAACTGAAATAAAGTAAAATATAATAATAATAATAATAGGAAAAAAGGAATTAAACCCCAAAAAACCAAGTGATACAGAATACAATTGCTCACCGCCTGCTGACTGATGCCCATCCCATTCCCAAACAGCAATCACAAGAAAGAAACAAGCAGAGGAAGGGAACAGCACCAGACAGCTGATGATGACTGGGCAGGAGCAAGCAACTCAGGTTGAAGCAGCTCCAGCCAACACGAACACAAACACTCCCAATACACACTCAACATCTGAACTGCCTCCTCTACCCAAGATGCAGCTTACACAGCCTCCACCCTGGTACCAGAGACTCCCTCTCCTGCCCTTCTGTAGCTTCAGCTGTCAGGGCCCTGAAAGCACTAACAGGCCTTCATTGTCCAGAGCAGCCTCACCTGCGGCTCTACCCAACGCCCCTGCCCATGGGCTTGAAGGGAGGGTGTGTTTGCATTTAAGCTCAGCCCAGAGTTCCCAGGCCCTGTCTGAGCTACGCTGGAGGAGTAGTAGTCTCTGGCTATGCTTTGTTGACCTTAACCTGTAGGCTGGCTTATCAGCCTGACCTCAGGCTTGCCTTGCCTTGCCTTATCACCACAGACATGCCTGGCAATCGCTGGGCCTGATCCTGACCCAGTTTGACTGCAAGCAACCTCACCACCATGAGCTTGTCCAGCTATCTCAATTCTTGGTCAAACCCAGCCACTATGCTGGGCCTGCCTGGCGGTCTGCAGTCAGGTATTGTGGGAATGGGCCATGCCCGATGAGGGCCCTGGCTGCTGGCCTCAGGAACAGCCCCTCACAGCTCTGCGTGTCCTAGTGTGTAGCCAGCCCTTACTGCACCCTGACATCGGCTCTCCTGGTATGACTGCCAGGACAGCTGCACCATGAATGGCATCAGGGAACTCAACCTGTTTAAAAATAGCTTAGAGGAGAATGCTATTGGTTACTTTTACCTGCATTGTTTCCCTAGTACATGTGTGTGTAATCCCAGAAATGGCATACAGGCACCATTAGGGTAGTAGAATAAAAGCAACAGAAACCAGGGACTACTTAAGACAAGACTGCTGCCAAGAATGAGCTCTGTCAGGCTAGATCAGGCTTCACTACCCAGCTCAGAAACTCCTCTCAGAGCAGCTTGAATCAGATGTGTCAGCCAGAAGCCTCTCATCTTACTGCATGTGCCTAGCATATCAGGTCTCACTCTGATCATACAGTTAAGAGCTTTGCTGATTCCCAGAACACAAGACCCTGCTAAACCTGCAAGGGTTTTTCTGCAGGGCATTTTTTTTTCCTCAACAACTGTGTTGCTCCTGATTGCATCTCTATGTCCCAATACTTTATGTATCTTCCTAAAACCATGGGTCCTAGGTTCCCATTGCAAAGAATTCTATTGTATACTTTAACATCTGTGGATAATGTGGAAATGAGTGAAGAAAGCCTTTAAATTTAAACTCAAAGTTGTCTTGTCCAGATATTAGTACATTTAACACTTTCTTTAGTGACAAGCTGGTGCTGCAGAGCAACCTCCTTTCAGAGGTAAAGAAATCCCAGTGTATTCCATCTCTGTAATACCATGCTGCTGATTAACTTTTGTTGTTGTTCTTGTCCTTCCGAATCTCCCATTGCTCTGCAGTCACTTTTTTTTTTCCTGCTAAAGCATGAAATGGACTATCTGCCATTGACTTTTAGTTCACAGCACAACCCTATTTTTTCCTAATTTTCTTGCATTATAACTGAATTGCTTTCTAGCCAATACCCTGCTGCTTCTAGGCAGGTAATAAATACAGCAGTTAAGGGCCCTGACATCATCTTTGCTCTGAAGTAACAACTTCCCTACCTTGATTACTGCTTCATGGTGGCTTGATTACTGCATATCCAAGTAATAGCTTATTGAGAGGTCTCTCCTGATTAAATCTGGGCTATGAAGATGGAGAAGGGTCTGAAGGGGAAGCCGTATGAGGCGTGGATGAAGTCATTTTTTCTGTCAGCCTGGAGGAAGCTGAGGGGATCTCATCCCTCATCGTGGTCTTCAATATCCTCATGAGGGGAAGCACACGGGCAGGTACTGATCTCTTAAATGACCAGTGTCAAGACCTGAGGGAATGGCCTGAAGTTGTGTCAGCAGTGATTTAGGTTTGATATTAGAAAAGGGTTCTTCACCCAGAGGATGTTTGGGCACTGGAACAGGCTCCCCAGGGAAGTGGTCACAGCACCACCCTGACAGAGCTCAAGAAGTGTTTGGACCATGCTCTTGGGCACATGGTTTGACTCTTAAGAGATATCCTGTGCAGGGCCAGGAGTTGCACTCGATGATCTATGAGAGTCCCTTCCAACTCAGGACATTCTGTGGTTCTGTAAATCATTTCCAAATCACCGTTCGCTTGTGCCAGTGTACAGGCCCGGTGCCCTGAGGTCGGCTGCTGGAGCAGGTGATACCTGTATACGCTGCTCTGAGTTTTTTCCCCGGCAGCAGCTGACCCAAGGCAGGCACTGCCCCACTGCCTTTCTAAAGAGCCCTTCTCTCGGTCCGGGCCCGCAGCGACCCCAAAAGGAGGGGCACAGCCAGAAGGGCTCCCCGCCAGCGCCGAGCAGGGCGCTGTGGGGCTGCCGTACGCGCTCCGAGCTCACGGGGGTCTCGGGGCGTGCAACGACCGATGTGCGCACGGCGAGGCCCTGACCCCCGCGAGGCGTCGGGCCAGCAGCCGAAGCACGGCCGGGATGACCCGTAGCTAAAGCTGCCCCGTAGCCCGGGACCGGAGGCAGAGAGATTTTGCTCTCCTCTCACTATCCAGACCCACAGACGCGGCGGGGGGGG
>WEIT01041265.1:138656-152713 GCA_013389985.1 Dryoscopus gambensis
GGCGGGGGGGGCGGAGCGGCAGAGCCGTCGCTTCAACTTGGCTGTCTCTCTGCCTTCGCTTTAGTCGTGCTTCGACTGCGGCGCCAAGAACCCGAGCTGGGCCAGTATCACCTACGGGGTCTTCCTGTGCATCGACTGCTCCGGCGTCCACAGGTCCCTGGGCGTGCACCTCAGCTTCATCAGGTGCGTGGGGAGCGGGGAACGCGGCCCGCGGTACCGCCGGCAGGCCTGGGGCGGCCATCCCGCCCTGGTGTGGGAGCACGCAGGGATTGCGAGAGAAGCCTTATCACGGAGCGATCACCTGGGGTTTTATGTGGCTTGCTCGCTGGAGGTCCTGGGTCACTCAGCACTTCCAAAATGGAGTTTCCGAAGCACCTCAAGTGGAACATTGACATGTTGCTCTCACTAACCTTGCAGAAACAGTCTCTGGACTTGGAATTGTAGGAGCAGAGACGAGACTGTGGTGTGTCAATCTTGCCAGTAAAGCAGCAGTGAGGTGTATATACCCTCTTGTAAGGCTGAGCAAGGCAAAAAGAGGAATATAGTTTAATCTTTTCGGTATCAACCTAATGGGGAAGATGGTGTTGGCTTTTCAGCCTAGTTCTTTTTTCCAGTCCTTGTAAAAATTAGCATTTTAAGTTAATAGAACTGTGACCTTTACTTGTTAGGAGAGAAGTTGAGTAACTGATATGAGACACGCTGTGTCCCTTAGTTTTATTTGGAGTATTCTTAGTTGCTTTGTCATGTGTTTTGGCCTAATCTGTGGGACAGGCTGAATATGAGTCTCTCATGTTGTGGTGAGATTACATGTAGAATCAAAGTTCTTGACCATGCTTTCCTAGTTCAAGCTCTGCCCTCTAACAAGCAGTACAAGTGAGAGATCCTCAAAATTTGGATAAAAGTTCGTCTTTTTCCTCACTTTAAAAGTTGAAAATAATTTTTTATAGGAGCAAAGAAGTTCCCAAGATATGCTTTCTACCTTTGCCTCCTACACTTGGGGATAGTAATGGGATATATGACTGTTTTAGGCCAGAGCTTGGTTTTGCATTTGGTTTGCCTGTTCTTTATTAATAGAAATAATGGGTTCTCACACAGGTCCACAGAGTTGGATTCTAACTGGAACTGGTTCCAGCTGAGGTGTATGCAAGTGGGCAGTAATGCCAACGCGGTGAGGAGCCTCTGTAGGCACTTTGCTTGCTTTCCCTCTTGCTAATCTATATCCTCTGTTTCTTGTCCTTTTCCTCTGTGTGGCTTTCTTGGTACCAATCTCATCTGAGGGGTGCATGATGAAGGGGGCCATTTGTCAAGTGTGCTTGGAAGTCAGACTGTGATCTTTGCGTTTTCTGAAGTGCAGCTCTGTCATGTTTTGCACATCATTTAAATGAGAGGCATAGCCTTCTTAAATGACAGGAGTTAATAACACCAGTTTGAAAGCTCATGCTCAGCATTGTGACTCAGAATCATCCCTCTGTGGAGAAGACGGATGATTTTCATAGGCCCCTGGAGTGAGACTTCTTGTAGAAAGCTGATCAATGAATGGCTGGTTCTTGCTGTGTTCTCAATATATCATCCCCTGTCTCTGGGAAGTTTTCTTTTTCTATTGACTTTGTCTAGTGCTTGCTTGAGTGTGATCTCGCAGTCAGGAGACTGAGTATTCCTCTCTTTTCAGACTGCGTTCTTCCGCCAGCATGGCTGTACCACCACAGATGCCAATGCTAAATATAACAGTCGAGCTGCCCAGATGTACAGGGAGAAGATCCGGCAGCTGGCAAGTGCTGCCATGGCCAAGTATGGCACTGATGTAAGTCTGAGAGCTCTGGAGTGCTAGATGTGTAGTGCTGGATGCTGAGTCTTGTAGGATACCTTCTTTTTTCCCTCTCCTCTCTTTAGTTGCTTATAGATGGACTGAGTGGAGCCCCTGGGCACTCCCCTGACAAGAGTGATGCTGATTTCTTCATGGAGCACACACAGGTGAGAAGAACTACCTAAACCAGGCAGCTGGTTAATAGCTCTCCAATAGCCAGCTGTTCAGGCAGGAGCAGTCCCTTAGCTTGGAAGGACTCTAAATTGTATTCAGTATATACTCTAAATTCAGTAGTAACATGGAGGAAGTAAGATTCAGTCATCTGCCTGGGACATAGTCACATATCTGAACAGTCCCTGTAATGTCCATGTCTTTTGTTTTTGAGACCATCTTTAACTTCAAGTACTCAGAGCTACTAGCTATGCCCTGGGAGATGCTTTGTGTGCTGCTTTGTGTTAATGCTTCGTTTCTTCCTACAGTTAAAGCAAGAACTAGCTATTACTTTGAACTTCTGGTTTAGAAGAAACTTTTCAGTGCGCAGACCCTGGTAAAGTGGATTTGGGCAACTGCACAATGCCAGGCAGACTTTCTCAGGTGTATAGAGTAATGTAAGAATTGGTTGTATGGCAAGTAGAGACAGTGGAAGTGGAGATTAATTTTTTCCAGGAAAACTCATTCACACTTTCTCCTAGACTTACTCATTTCCTCTGACCTGGGAAGTCCTCGCATTAGCCAACTGTCAAATGATTCTGTCTCCTGGCCTTTCATCCAGCTTAGCTTCCTTTTTTTTATTTTTAATTTTTGTCCCTGCTAAGGGAATATGGACTTGTCCATATGTTATCTTCAAGGAAGTTTGGAACAAGTTTCCTTTGGCCTAAAATTGAATACAGGTCACTAAACCTGTAGTAAATTCAGGATTGTTTGGTTCATTCATCTTCTGCAAATAACTGGAATGAGTATCTCCTTGCAGTCTTCCAGTACCTGGGATGTAGCAGATGCCACCCAGAATCCTGCAGAGTCTTCCCCAGAGGTGGAAAAAGCAGCAAAGTCACCAGAAGGCAGTGAGGTTTCAAGTAAGTTCTTTGCTGAATAATTTTTCTGAGAACCTGCCTTCATTTCTAGGAGAATACAGTTCTGTACCACTGTTGGAAGGGCTGAACTTTTCCTTTGGTTCAGGCTTGAAGGAGTGGAAGTTCTGTGCACTCTTACAATGCTTAGTTAAATTAATGGAGACTTCTACAAACACTGCTCCATTTGGGATCAGTTCTTTGCTTTTCCTGAAATACACACAAAAGTGTTTTGGGGATTAGCTGCCCCATTTCCCTGCTTTCAGACATAATTATTTTCTAAACACTCTTCTCTATACCTTGAATTTGGTGGGTCTGAAAATGACATAGGACAGAAAGCTTTCTAGGGTGAAGGACGAGGAAACCAAGAATCTGGGGGCACAGCTGTAATTTGAAACAGCTTTGTATATTTCTCTGCAGAGTGTTTGCTTTCTTTTACTCTGTTAAGAACACTGCAGAGGGAATAATTTGCTCTGTGGAGACGTCAAGTTGTTGTGCTTGGAAATTGCATATTTCAAGCTGTTAAATGGATTTATTTGTGGGGGCAGAGGAGCTAGGAGACATGTAGTGGAACTGTGAACATAATGGAAAGAAGAGGTTTGAGAATCAATCTGCTGAATGTTCTCTTCTGGTTTTGTGCCACAGGTCCCAGCCAAGGTCCATCTATTGACTTGTTGAGCACATCTCCTAAAGCTCCTCTAGGTAAGTAAGACTCTCCACTCTTGGCTCAGTCTTGCTCTTATACCCACTGCTCAGTAGTAAGCTTGGTGAAGCTGGAAGCAATGAGCCAGTTTCCAGAATGTCTAAATGAGCTTATCTCCCTGTGGAGCCAGTACTTAGGATGTTCCTGAAGCCCAAAGCCAAGCCACAGTTTTCTGGAGGTTTCCTCCTCCTTTGGATGATTGAGTTCAAAGCTGTTGCTTTCCCAAAAGCATGTTTTCCTGGTTTTGAGCTTTGGACAAAACTTGGCATTTGCATATCTAGAACTTGGGCAATCAAGGCCACATGGTTGGTTTTTTGGTTTGCTTCCTCACAGAACCTTTGGAGGCAAATGAATTTTTAGTTTTCAGAGTAATAGGGATTTGTATCTGATTCTCCTCTGTCATGACTGTCCTGGCTGCACACAGAACATCTAGCTGGAGCTTCTTTCCTTATTGAGAGCATGCTCCTAGCCCACAGTGGGTTCATTCTGGGTGGAAGGCCTGCGTCCTCAAGTGTCTGTTCATTCCCCGTGTTTTACATCTCTTCCTCAGACATGTCCATGTATCTGTCAACACAAGGGGCCGCTCCTGCTGGAGGTAACTGCCTAACAGCTGGCCTGCGCTGGCTGCTTGTGACAACTCTGCCTGCCCCTCCTGAGATTCTGCCTTCAATTCTAACTTTAGCTTCCTGTGCTTAGAGGGAGAGAACAAGCCAAAACTTGTATGTGTTGTATTGAGATCTAAACCAGATATGTCATATCTGTAAAGAGAGCTTATTAACATTTCTGTTTTCTGACAGTATAAAAAACCCCAAAGACAAACCCAAACAACCTCAAATCAAGTGTTAGGAACAACAGTTTCAGATAGTGTGAATGTTTTGAGTCCCCTTATTTAAAATAATTATGATAAGACTAGAAAAAATAAAAGAAAGGCTGTCAAGAATAATATATGGGCTAACAAAAGTCATGTGGCTGTAGAAAGTCAGGAGACACACACACATGCAGAAGAAAAGCCCAGCAAGGACAATAACCGATTTTGGAGCTACCGGTAGGAAGCTGGAAGATGTTTTAGGCAGTCCCTCTCTGCTTTGTTCTTACACTTTTCCCCAGACATCTGCTGCTTGGCTGGCGCTTGTCTGGTTTTACAAGTGTGGCATGCCCTCGAGAGTGACAAATGCAAGGTGTTGGGGAACCTGTTGCTTTTACAGCTTGCTGCACTTTAGGTCCATTTTTTTTGGTATGTTCATGTAAACACGACTTTAGGGTTCTTGCTGCTTTGTCCCTAAGGCATTGGTGAGGCACTGACCTTCACATGCCTCTGAGGCTGCATTTTCTCGAATTTGTGTATGGAATAAACCTAGTTTTTCTCTAACTACCCTGATCCCTGCTGGGTGGGGTCACCTACTGCATACAACTCAGAGGAGTTATTCACTGTTCTTCATTCAATTATAAGTTGCTCCAGAAATGGACACGCTTCTTTAGGCCACCAGCCTGTAACTGTGGAGCTTCTACATGCATCTTTCTTGCATGGGTGAAATCACCCAGGCTTCTGATATGAAGCTGCATGGTGTGCCCTGGATGCTACTGCAGCTGGACTGTGGTGGATGTTCATGTGGGTTGCTGTCTAATTTTGGCCTCTTAAATTAATTCACTTCTGTTTATTTGCTGCTTCCCTCCTCTTGCAGAACTTAAATCCTCCCTCATTGGAAAGAAGAAGCCAGGAGCTGCCAAGAAAGGGGTATGTCTGAGCTCTTTTTATGGAGGAGAGGTAAAGCATGTCTTGCATTTCTGCTGTCCTTTCCCTGATCCTTGCTTTCTGCCCTTAACAGCTGTGTGACAAAGCTGTAGAGATCTTTGGGGAAAGGAGACCTTAAGCAGCCTGTATATTATTATCAAAAAAATTAGGTTCTGGATCATTATTGGTTGTGGTCTGAAGCATAGGTGGCTGATCTCCAAGTGCTTGGCCACTGGTGGGTTAACTCTTGGGTGTTCTTCCATACTGTGTTGCAAGCTCTTTTGAGCGTCTAGGCTGTGACTGCACAGGGAGACTGAAGGCCTCACTGGTGCAGCAAAAAGGGAGGATTCAGGTTTTCTTCCACAGTGAACAATCTTGAATGAAGAATTCACAGGATTTTGTTTTTGTTTTTCAAGTTGGGTGCAAAAAAAGGTCTTGGAGCCCAGAAAGTAAGCAGCCAGAGTTTCAGTGAGATTGAGCGGCAAGCCCAGGTGGCAGAACAGCTGAGGGAGCAGCAGGCAGTGGAGTCCGGGAAACAAGCCGAGGAGTCCATGTAAGTGCCCTGTTTGGGATGAGTACCTTGCATTCCTAAGGCAGAAGTAGTGTGAGGTTAATGCTGTTCACCCTAGGATCACCAAATACGACTGCAGAACATACTGCATGAGAGGATGAGCAGTAGCTATATGCCAGCATGGCCCTTGCAGCAGGGCACAAGTTATACTGCTGTATTTTATTCAGATTAGCATTCCTGGAAGAGTTTAGGGAGCAGATACTTCTGTATGGTGTGTTTCTGTTCACCTTTGGACAGGACTGAAAAAGGGAAAGGCTGAACTGGATGGATCATTCTGGGTGTGGGGTGGGGGGGGAGAAGATAGACATTGTGATGCTTACAGTAAGGAAATCATGGTTAGCCAAAGAAGAGTTGAATCCCAGTGGAGGTGAAATAGCAAAACAAGCAATAGCTTCTGTGCAAGGATTTTTGGCAGAACTGTTGTAAAAGTGCCTGTTTTGAAGGGTGGTTGGGGTTTCTTTACCACTTGTTCCTCTACAACATAGGCAGCAAGGGAGGGTAACGAGCTGGTACCCACCATAGCTCTTTCCCTTAGAGTCACCTCAATGCGACTGGCTTATCAGGAACTGCAGCTGGATCGGAAGAAGGAAGAGAAGAAACTCCAGAACCTTGAAGGGAAGAAACGTGAACAAGCAGAGAGGCTGGGAATGGGATTGGTGTCCAGAAGGTACTTAGCTGTGGATGGCATAGGACAGACAGGTGTCTTGGGAGTAGCCTGCTCTGGAAAACTTTCTTGAAGGCAGTAGTTTCTCTTGTAACAGATAAGGAGATGAGTTAAAGTGCTCATATGCTGGTCTCTGACTAAAAATGCTTCAGGCCCCAGAAGGAATAAGCATTCTGTTCAAAGGTTCTAGTTCTCGTTTGAGCTCTTCCACCGATACGTGTGGCCTGTCAGTGTCTAGCACTAGAGCCCTGCTGCTTGACAAGTGTCCCCCTGCAGAATCCTTCCTTTAAGAAGGTGACTCAAGACTTCTGAAGGAGTATAGATAAGTGGTGAAGGGGGCTGACATCCCACAACTCTCCCTTTTAACTTGTGTCACCTGTCCTGCCTGTGAAGGCCAGATTCAGTTTTGAGGCAGACTGGTTGTAGGGACTGGATGCTGTCAGACCCATCAGCCCTGACTCTGCCTGTTTGTTTTGCTAGTTCTGTTTCACACTCGGTGATGTCTGAGATGCAAGTAATTGAGCAGGAGACACCACTGGTAGCAAAATCTTCCCGCTCCCAATTGGACTTATTTGAAGATGGTGGAAGCTTCACATCTGGACCCCCCAAGTAAGACTTAGTTTCAGTGTAGTCCTGGCTTATTCCTGAATTTCATGTCTGGCCTAAAATACCTATTTTTGGTACGTAGGTACAAATACAATCCCTTCTCATTCGAAGATGCATTTGGCTCACGATGGGAAACAGACTCCTCATGGGGTATGGACAAAGAGGAGGAACCAGAGGTGACCATTTCCAGTATTCGGCCAGTTTCAGAGAGGTAAAGTGCTTGCCACTGCTACTGTACCTTGTGCCCCTTGTGTAGAGGACAAAGGATAAGTGTGGGAACTGTGGCATAGATGCTGCTGTGTTACAGCAGGAGCCTTGTGCTGCAGAAAATAACTTGCACAGACAAGACCAAGAAAAAGGGCCTTGAATGAAGGGGTCTTGGACGCTTCTTTGCCTGTCGCATCCATAAGTTTATACAGCCTGTGGTCATCGAGTGCTGACTGTCCTGAGGGGGGAAGAGGAGAGCCCCAGTGTAACTAACACTTAAGGATGTCTTGCTTTCCTTTGATTAGATGAGGTCTGAGACAGAAATCTAATTTTTTACTGTGTTGGTGAGCTTAATCTGGGATGTCTATTCTTGTTTCCTCAGACCCACCAGTAGGCGGGAGATGGAGAACAGGCCATCCATGGTGGAATCCAATGAAGCTCGGCAGAAGTTTGCAGGGGCTAAAGCTATCTCTTCAGATATGTTTTTCGGGCGGGAGGCAGATGCTGAGGTAGATGCATTCTGCAGTGCTTACGCTGGTACAGCTCTGGCTTTACCTCCTCCTGTTTGCTCAGGTCCTGCTTTGTTCATTTCCTATATAACCTTTTTGTTCCATTTTCTGCTGCAGTATGAAGCCAGATCCCGACTGCAGCAGCTCTCGGGCAGCAGTGCCATCAGCTCTGCAGACCTGTTTGGAGAGGCTGACAGTGTGCACTCAGGTTTGTTAGCACTCAGCAGGTTGGGGGACGGGCAGCTTTGGAAGACCTAGACTGGAGGGGATCAGGGTGCTTTCTGGAGCTGAGGGACTTTGGGCTAACTCCTCCTGGTTCTTGTAGGTGGCGTGTCTATTGGAAATGTCCTGCCTGCAGCTGACATTGCACAGTTCAAGCAAGGAGTGAAATCAGTTGCCGGCAAGATGGCTGTCCTGGCCAATGGGGTGATGAACTCCCTCCAGGTAAGATTACACTATGGCACCTTCAGAAAGGCTGTTGTCATGTTCAGGGACTTTTACCATAACCTGGCTTCCACTGGAATTATCACTATCGTCTCAAATTATGTGGGAAGTCCCAGGTAGACACCTGTCTTTTATAGCTGATGACTACAGTACAATAACTGAGCAATTCCAGGTGGCCAGTGAACCTACTTGGTCAGCCTTACCCTCGTGCTGCACAGGGCACCTTGTTAATGTCAGATACACCTTTTCCCACAAATTCCAGGCAGAATTTAAAAAGTCAAGGTCATTTTACCTTCTGCTTTTGTACAGTGTCTTGTCTAGATAACCTCACACTGCATTAAAATACCAAACCCCCAATTTCTTGTTAACTGTCTCTGGACTTTGCACGAAGGTGTTGTAGCAAGGTGTCTCTGTCTGTTTCCTTCTCAGGATCGTTATGGTTCATATTGATGACCCAGGGACTGCAACTCAGAGGGAAGCCAGCAAGAGGCACTGATGCCACCTTTGCCTGGAGTAAACTCCGCAGGATTGTGTTATTTGTCTGGGTTGGGTGGGGAGGGGAGAAGGTAAGCGGAGGGGGTCAGGACATGGCTGTGCCCAGGATGCTTTCTGAATATCTCTGGATTCCACTCTATTAAAATTCAATGTGCCCTCATACCCACTGCTATCTACTAGCCAGTGGAGACAGCCCTTGTTACGGGGTTAACCCCATTGGTGTAAAAGATATGACAGGAACTCCTGGGCTGCCCTCATCAGTGCTCCTGTCCTTCTTTGGCCCATACCTTAGCTCACCAAGTGACAGAGGAAAGGGGAATGCTATTTTTCTGAACATCATGTGACATGACTGTTTTTTGTTCCGATCACTGCTCCCAATCCATGGTGCTGTGGAGTCCTCTGTATTTGCAGAGTTTGCCTTTTACCATGATCTAGTCCTTTTTACTGTCTTCTAAACCAGCATATATGAATGCAGGAGAAAAAAAATCAAAGCAAAGATTATTTTTTTAGCTTCTAATGACATCATCAGCAAAAAAGGCCCAGGTAAAGAAGTAAAGAAATTTACTGGATCCTTGGTTATTTTGTTGCCCAGCTTTGGATCAGATCAAAGTACTGAGCCTGTGCCTTAACAATGAAGTGCAGCAGTGAGGACTGTCATTTTAGTCCTGTTCAGCTTGGTCTGGTTTTAACAAGAGTGTTTTTCTTTTCCTTGGAGTATGGTGTTGAGGACTAGGTAGTAAGAAAAAGGGTGGGAAAGGGATAGTTACATGCTGTCAGCAAAAGAGAGGCTGGGGCTGTTTGTTCTGGAGCCTTCTGTCTGGGACTGGGAAGAGGCTTGCACCTTGCATGGGCTTCACCTCTCCTGTCCAGTTGAGGGGCTACAGTAGCTGCGGGGCTGGAGGGGAAGGGTTACTTGGCTGCTCTGTGCTGATGTTTCACCTCGGTGGGGCATGAGGGGTGTAAGGGTTGGATCTTCCTGTTCCTTGTCCCGGTGCCCTGACGCAGTTGTGTCAGTGTCACAGTACCCACAGTGGGCTGGGCCTCCAGGGAGCTGTGGTGCGGTTGCAGGGCGTGGTGGCAGTCTGGGCAAGGCCACAAGTGCCACCCTGGCACTCAGGGGTGGGCCGGGTGCCTTACCTGGCTGAGGTGAGGGGCTGGCGGGGCCCTGGAAGGCGGCCAGAGCCCTGCACTGGTCCTGCTCACCAGATACTGCTCCCCCTGAGGAGGGGCTGGCGCAGCCCAGAAGACCCAAAGACCCAGATGCAGCAGAGGCCTGACACAGCGTGTTTTATTGCCAGGCTGTCACAGCCACTCACCGAGCTGGGAGAGAATGCACAGATCATAAATAATTTAACTTACAATAAATAAATAACCCTGCCAGCACCCTAGTACAAGCTTTGGGTTACCAGCCTCTGGTAGCCCATACTGCAGCACTTTATGACCAGGAAGAGCAAGGAGGCTCCCAAAGAAGCATGAGAAACTGAAGTTCCCCAGGAAATAACTAGTCTATACAAGCTGGGGCACAGGAGCTGGGCTAGATAAACCATTTGGGTCTATGGAGGTTAAAACTGCTGTGTTGGTTGCCATTAATGCAATGGGATGTTACTTATTTTTCTAGTTTTAAGGGCTATGCTGCTACAACACTACCAATATTTACAAAAAAACCCAACTTGATCTCATTTGAGGACTGCTTCCTTTTCCCTTAGTGCTTCTGCCGACCTAGCAGCATGCTTGCAGTCCATACCACCTGTGGCCAAGGAATTTAAAGACCCTCTCCCTCTCTTCCAAATCCTCTGAAATTCACTTTTCCAAATGAACGTAATATGCTGGTGGAGGGAGGGGAGACCTCACAGAAGGGCACTCAGTACAGCAGTGGAACCAGACAGCACCATGCAGTACTTACTGCAATCTAGCTTATTTGCTGTATTTGCTTTGGCAAGTCTTGGACACATGGAGGAGAAAGCACAAAGCAGAGACAGGTTGCATGGCAATATCTAAGCTCTTCTTTTTAGGAACTTCAGGAATTTCCTTACCTTGGATCATATGCAGGTGCAGCTTTACTGGGAATAATAATGGAACATGAAGTGCAGAGCTGCTGCTGGCCATTTAACCACTCTGTTATGTGGGCCAAATCTGAACAGAGCTACACAGCAAAACACTGGCAAGTGCCCTGCACTAGTGCTCCTGCTGCTTCAGCACCTGCTGAACTGTGGAACTGGGAGGGAGTGCCCCGGTGAGAGCATACTCGGCTGGTTCCAAGAGGTGGCAGAGCTGGCGCTGCTGCCTTGTCCTGCCTGCCAGCAGAGGGAAGCATAACTCTGTAGCTGTAAATGGCTTCTGCAGAGGAGCTATTCTTGCACGGATTTGGAGCTAAGAAAAAAGGCAAGTTGTTCCTGGGAAAAGATGGGTGAACCTGGCACTGGGCATTAGCACAGCCACACACACACACTGGTGATGTAGACAGAACCCACTATTAGAGCAGATGCTCTGGGAGGAGGTGCTGTTCCTCCAGTGGGTTCTGGAGGAACCTAAGATGGGAATGGTGCCCACCCTCACAACCTTCAGTTTTCAGAGGAATCTGTCTCTTCATTGGAGCCTTCACTCTCAGCATCCATTTTTCGACGATGGTGTAGAGGTTTCCAGGGTGAGTTAATCCTGGGCGAGTTACGAACGGGCATATTCGCTGTGTCTGCACTGGAGCTGGCAGGACCAGAGACAGAAAGCCCTGAAACCTGAGCTACCCTGAAAGAGAAAAGACAAATGCTTGGCAGCACATTGCATAAACTTTTAATGCAGCACTCTTGGAGTCAACCTGGGAGGAAGACAAAACCAGCACAGGGATGGAAAGATGTTCATGGCACAGAGGGGGAACACCTTGCACTGGTACCTCCCAGACTCGCTGTGTGAATCTTCTCCTGTTTAAACATATCTTGTGGGCTGCACTCATTCCTTCCAACACTCCTACTTTTCACCATCCAAACAAAGTTTCCCTGTTCATAAGAGACTGCTGCTTCCTCTAGATCCCTTTTTGAGTCACACTCTTCCCCTCTGTTTCTGAAGATTTTGTAAGGATTTTTTGTTAACTGCACTGAGGCACCACAAAGAAAGAAGCCCTTCTTGTTCAGGCTGCTCTTTTAGCTGCTCTATTGTTTTGTAGTAGAGCAGAGGAATATTACACTCTTCTTTAGCATGCTATCTTTAATCTGTTGCTCTATCTCCTAGTTTAGGCAATTCCACTTACAATTTCTCAAGTTCCTGATCCATGGCAGGGTCCAGAAACAAGTCTCCTTTATCTGGCAGAGCCCCTGGGGGGGAAAAAACCACCAACGTTAAGTATCAGAGTAGAGTTAGGCTATTCATTCTGCAAGAAGTGTTCAAGCCTTAGCAGCATCCAAAATCTCGCCTGCAAGATAGAGAACACTTTTCTTTATACGTATTTGAGAAATGGACACTGAATGTTGAGGATCATAGATAAAAGAATGATGATCCATTTTCTGTGTCTTTCACACATGCTGTAGCTCAGCTCAGACTAAATGGGAGGCAGCCTCAGTAGTCTCACTTCCTACAACCCTGAGGATTGGCAGTTTTCATTCACTGTACAAAATTACTGAGTAGTCTGTCAACTTTGGGCCTCTGCTCCTTGCCCCGTATAGTCACCAGTCCCAGATCCTATGAAAGTAATGATTGTGGTGTTGTCAGTGCCACAGCCTGAAACGTGCTATACCACCCAGGGAAATTTATATTTTTGTGCCACCTGTGTTTCTTGTGGCACACTGATCTTGGGGATCAAACACTCCACACATTTAGGGCTTTTGCTCTCCTTGCAACCCAGGAAAGTCAGGTCTGACTCTTGTGCACATTGTCTACAGGAGTTAAGTGTGGATGAACTGCTCTCTAGCATTGCTTGCTGTCTAGGTGTGAGCATGAGAGGCTGGGCCAGTACTTGGGTACCCTCTCAGCATAGGATCAGCATGCTCCTTTTCACGTTAGAAATCCTACTCCAGATGAAGGACATGGTAATAGTTCAGGACTGGAACATTTGGTTGATGGTCCTTGCTCTTCTCTGAAAACACTCTGACCTTAGCAGAGCCAGAAAGGAAGATGGGGCGCTTAGGAAAGCCCTCCTTCCTAATTCTTTAACAAACTCTACCTTGTATAGGGGTCGTGGGAGAGTGTGATCAGCCAGCACAGAAATGACAGAGAACAGCACAGAGATTGCCTACCTGAGCCTGGAGAGTACCACTGCACACTAGGACAAAAAACCCATTTGATAATCTATACCAACAGTACAGTGAGGAATGCTCTTTCTAAGGTTTTTCAGGAGACCTGGGTGCTACACTCAGTACCTTTCAGAATGGGCTTTGTATTCCTTGTGGGGACACATCTGTTTCCTGGCTCTGTTACCTTGCTCTTGAAGGAGAGGCTGGAGAGCCACCTGTCCCACAGCGGCAGGCTGGCAGCAGCCATCAAAAATGTAGCAATGAGTGGCCGAAAACTAGAGTAAGTTTAGATCAGAACCAATTCCCCCATTTATTTGGGTTCTGGTCTACTCCTCCTGCAAATGAACAGGAAACTCTGGCACTGAAAAATAGTGTCAGGAGATCCACGGAAGTGTCCCAGCCTGCTTCTTTTCGTGGGCTAAATTAAAAGAATAAGCAACTAAAGCTTATCTTGTTTCTGTAGTTGCAGAGAGCACAGTGAAGTCTCTAGGGCACGAGAATTGGGAGAGTGGATAAATAGCACTTAAAGAATTCACAAATCAACATTGACATTGGAGATACACTGCAGATTCCACTCTGCCTGGCAAACTCATCGGCACTGTCCCAGCCTAAACAAGCTGCTTTAATCCCTATCCCAGTTCCTCAAGAGGAGCTGCTGGCTTTGTGAGACCAAAACCTCCTCTGCCTGAAACAGCTCTCGCTGAAGGGCTTTGGGGAGCTCGTGATCCCCTACAGACCAAAGACTATTGAAATCACCCTTCAGGAGAGATTAAAAGACACCAGGAAAAGAATCCTCCTTTCCTTGCCAAAATGCTAGCACCTGTCAGACTTGTGGCTGCTGCCCCTCCTCTGAGAGAGGCCTCAGCAGGAGACTGGCAGAGGGCCAGAGGACAGGCCTACATTAATGGAAACGAAAACCCACTCACTTTGTAGATGGCACAATGGAGGCTGTGGGCAGGATTTTTTTTTTCTTTTCATCTGTTTTCTTTGTGCTTGACTAGAAGTGGATTTCATAGGGCAAAGGAAAAAAAGATT
>WEIT01041266.1:7704-33116 GCA_013389985.1 Dryoscopus gambensis
ACCAGTCCGCCCGCGCTGGGGGCACACGGGGGAGCGAAGGACGGGGCGCAGCCCGCGGGGTCTGACGGGCGGGGAGCGCTGCGCGGCCCTGGGCTCCGGCTTTGGGGTGCAGAAACCTGGAGCAGCAGAGCCCCTGGCCAGGCGGGGTGCGGAGCGAGCCGAGGGCGACAGGGAGCCGGGGGCATTTCAGGCTGAGCCCGGCCGCCCATGCCAGATGCAGACGTAATTCCACGGAGGGACCCCTCCACCTCCCCTCCCCAAATCTTGGGCAGGGTGGTTTCTGATACATGTAGGATCAGGCGAAAGGAGAAATTTCCGTAGAGCTCTGAGGTGTTTTCTCTGGCTGAAGTTATCTAGAAATAATATTGAGGGGAAGAACAGTAATTCATAACAAAACTTTAAAGAGCAACAAGTTGTTTTACTGAAATCACACGCACTGGGAAAAGCAAATCACCTCACTGATCCTTATAGAAGGTAGCTAATGCTAGTATCTTGAAAACCGATTTATAACACAATTACGAGTTTCTGAAGCCCCTAGCACTGTTCAAAACAAATTTCACCATATGCCTGAAGAGAGTTTTTGAGAAGTCCTGAATCTGCCCTTAAAATCTTAATTTTTACTTATGTAGGTACAGGATATGATACTTAAAATTATTTTCGTGTTTGTTTGAAGTGTTTCCCTTTTTACAGATTTTTTTTCCTACTTGAAACAAGTGGTCCATTTTGCACCACCCTCTTGCTCCCTCTCAGGCTCTGTCCCCCAAAACAACCTCTCTGTGCCTTTCTGTGCAGTCACGGTGCAAACTAGATTAATCTTGTTGGACACTCTGGGCTAGATTCGGAGGAGCAGAGGAGGAGCCTAGTAGGGCAAGTAGCCCTACATCTCCCAGCCATGGCCAGTGCAGTTCTCCTGTTTGGTCATGTATCATGGAGGAGAGTGACCTTGCAGGCTTTTCCCGATTTCCCCTTTTGAGTAGCGTCTCTATCACAGTCGGGACTTTTTTGCCTCCTACTCGAGTTTCACCACCTGGTGTAAAAACAGAGAGGATGTACTGGGAGGGGCAAGGTCAGGGGAGTATCAGTGAGGCGTTGCTAAGGCTATTTCCCAGGCACGGTAGTGCCCCTGAAAGTGTTTATGCTAATTGTGGAAATTAGAGCACTTAACTCCTGTTCTTGATTTAGTCTGAGGCTGGGCAGTTGGGCACTCTTTTCACTTACTGTCCTATGCTTCCCCCCTCACCATGCTGCAGGGCTAAGCTCTCTTTTCAATGAGAAATAGAAGTTCCAGCTCCAAGAACCAAACCCGTTTCTGTGCTCGGTGCATTCACTGGGGAATGGCCATTGATGCCTGTGTTGTGAAGACCGAATTCTTACATCTCTTCTAGCTGTGAGAGCGGAAAAATTAGTAGGATGATTATTAAGAATATGTTTAACTGACCAGTGGTGAAGGCTGTTCAGATGAAATACTATTCCAAAATCTAGTTTGCATTTAATTGATGTGATTGAAGTTGTTTAAAAGTAATTATTTTTAAAGAAGATTGATTATGGCAGGTTGGTGACTAGAAACCATACAAAGCATCCCAAAGTAATTTCTTTTATTCTAGGTCATGATAAGGCTAATATTTGGAGACACCTATAAAATTATTAGGGTGATCCTAACGCTGTGCACCAGTGTGTGTCAGATCTCATCCCAGTATTTGACACCAGACTGTCCTATCCTTAACCTTTCAGAAAGGCCAGTGATGGAGTGGGTGACATGCAGGCAAAATTTCGACGTCATTCTCAAAGTATCAATAGAGCGATATTGACAGAAAACGTTGAACAGCTACCTCCTGTGTTAAACTTTATGGCTCAATGGAAGAATTCAGATCCCAGGTCTGTCAGCCTGACACCCTTTCCACCATTCTCAAAACTCAGTATTTTCTTGATATTTGATAAGATTATTAGGATTACCTTCTGAATTATGAGCAAAAATATCGAGTGAGATGGGGACTTCTTCAGTTCACTCTCATTCCATCTGCATGTTGGTTGCAAACTGTTGCATCTATTGCTGGTTGCAAACAACCTCTTCTGCATAAATTGACAGCCTTTCTCAGTCACTTATTAACTAAAGGAGTGTGGAATTCTTTACCTGCACTAATTTGTGCAAACGATTTTAAGAACATTATTGACACCAAGTAGACTGAGGGAGGACATTGACAAAGAGGTGGTAGCTTTAGTACCAAAATCTTCTCTGCTGATGTTTCAAGGCTAATTCCATGCAAGCACATATTTTTGTTCTGCTGGGGAAGTTAGGCGAGATGAACTGCCCAGCTCACAAAACATAAGAGATTATAATCTCTTCACACCTACATGAAATGATGGCAAAGACAAGACAATTTAGTGACTGAATTGTAAAGACCATTCCAGAACCTGTTCTGGGCTTGGACACTGACCTCAGACAAACCATTTTCTTTCAGTTTTCCAGTTTCAAAAGTGAGGATAAGACCTCACAGGGCCTTGTTAGAAATACTTTGGTTAGAAACAGGGGTTTCTAAAGCACACTAGAATTTCAGTGCAAAATTCTTTGCATTATTTTATGGTATGGTTGACATATGAGAACAGGCTAAGCAGAGGAGTTCAAAAGTATCTGATCCTTTTCCCCTCTGTTTTCAGGATGATTCAGCTGTCTGTTGTGGTGCATAGGATTGGTTGACCACTTCTCTGATCTACAGCCTTCAGGTGGTCCTTATAGCTAGAATCCCTATGTCTGAAACCAGCTTTACGTATCTAAATCCATTTTGGAGTAGGAGGGAAAACTTTATGCTACTGAAATTTTAACTTTTATTTATTAATAGTTGGTTTGGGGCCCTTGGGGCTGGCATTTTAACCTGCCTCTGCCTCCATTGCCTGGAATAGAGACTACTTGGTGTTGAATACTTTGGTGGATGAGATAGAGAACACCTGGGTGAGTGTCTGATATGGGTAAAGCAGTTAGTAAGTGCCTGGGTCATTATTTTTGGTTATTCAAAAATACTGCTGGGGAAGGAAAGGAAGAGTGTGTTAAACCCAGCTGTGACATTGCAGATATAGATACATTGCAGATATGCAGTATTCTCTTGAGAAGAAAGTGAGGGCCATTGCGTACTCAGTTCGGAGACAGATTTGAACCAGTGCTCCTCTGGAGCTGTCAGAATGTAAGTACTTGTGGTTAATGGTGACACTGTGCATGTTACAGTGACCATTCCAACACAGCGCACAGCGAGTGGGAATCTGTGATGACACATGCAAAGAGAAGAAAAGAAAGAGAAAAGAAAGAAGGATGGGGAAGGGAAAAGAGACAGGAGGCAAGACTGCCAATGATCCTAGCAAGGGGAACATTTTCCAGTAAGCAGTTCTGAATGTGATGTAAAAAATAACAAATGAAAGTTTTATTTTACTACACAGAGCCCAGATTCTTCCTTTGATCTCTGTACAAGCTTCCTTTTGGCATCTGTGGGAGATCAGTGAAGAATAAGGAGTCTTGAATTTATGATGCAGCCTGTAGACAGTCATGAACTGAAATTCAGTCCTCTCAAAAAATGATTACATAGCTGTGAGTCAACCAGAATGTACATGCAGGGTTCTGAAAAAAATGATAAAAGTCAGTCAACACAAAGACATCTGACAACCAAAATAGTAGGTAAGTTATGTGAATATTCTGTCCATTGCAGCTAAACTGTTGGCATCTGTTTGAAAAAGTTAACTTGGTGACCCTGATAGCATCTACAGGAACTCCTTGATGGACATTTTTTTTGTAGTAGTAGTTTGCACAAGTACACTATTTTTGAGACATTAAGCGGTATTCAGCATCTAAAACCAGTTATTTCAGCTTAATAAGTTTAGGAACACTTTATTAAGTGAATTAAGTGACCTCTAATGAGTAACAATAAATTCTCTACAACACTTCCTTAAATTATGGGATTAGTTTAGTAAATTTTCCTAATTAAACTTGCTACTTGAAAATAGCAATAGGGGAGCTTTAAAAGATAGATAACAGATGCACCAACCTGTCAGAGCAAACCAAATACACAGGAAATCATTAAACTTAAAACAGTTGATTTCAGGATTTTTTTCAGATGTTTAATATGAAAAATCAACATATATATAGATCTATTAATCTACAGAAAGATCACTTTTACTTTAAAGAATTTGACCTTCGATGTTTCCCTTTGCCTACTGGGCTGCTGATATTCTTGGACAATTGATACCTTGAATTAAAACATTGAGACACTAGGGGTCTGGGATTTCTTTACATACATCCTGTAAGAAGCAGAACATTTAGGGGCAACCCAAAGTAAAATCTAATATTGAAGTGTCACTGTAAATAATTCCTTCTATATGCAGCTCTGCCAACTTTCTGCCTTCAGTCAGCAAGTCCTTCCAGCACCACTACATTGCTCAGTCTGCTGGGTTTTACAAGCAATGGGGCTGCTGACCTGATACTTGTCTTCACTTAGGAGAACATGGTTAAAAACCAGAATAGTTGTCTACAGTATGCTCTGCAAACAGAAAAGAGAGCTGGTCCCTGCCACAGTGTTGAAGTTGTCTTAGGCAGATTAGGTGAAGGAGATGAAGGACTCTTCATCTTTCAATTTCATGTCATCTCCTCAAGGCAGAGCTTAACAGATGTTGTCCTTTCCTCCAAGAAGTACTATCTAACCTGTATTTTCTGCTTTCTGTCCTCTGTGCTTTCTTTTTACCTTGTAGCCCTAATCTCCCTGAAAAGGAGGACATTCATTCCCCATTCCTGTTTTTCTACCCTCCGGCTCACCCATGGCCTGGCACCATTAATTAAGCATTTACTTGTGAAGTTTATTTGAGAGCTGCCTGTGTAAAGGAACATTACTAAAGAGAAGCTGTTGAATGAATGTTATAGTGTGCGGGGATTTCCTCTAGCCCCATTATTCCTGGCTCCTCTGCTACCAACTAGACATGGAAGCATAAGGGATGGGAGCAGACTGATTGTTCCAGTGAATGAACAGATACTTGTCTCTCATACTTGCTATTAGTGTCAAAGTGTTCACCAAACTCAGGAGCTCCATGGAACCATGCACTCATGGCTGTGTTCACATGGGCCAATGCACAAAACTCCACAGTGACAAGGGGAAAGGGAAGTTGAGGTCTGGTGGTGATGGAGTTCATCAATGAATTTACAGATTAGGGACCTGGATATGACACAGGGTTTTTTGCACCCTTTCATCTTCCCAGAAAGATTCAGGTACCTTTAAAATTTTCTGTGAGTACTGTTTCAGGTGCACAGAGTAGATCTTTTGCAGGTCCTGTGTCACATCTGCCCGATGCTGCAGTTATCTCTGATACTCTAGCAAGGCACAGTGTAGGCAAGTTTCAATGTCTGGACTAGTGCCTCAATAGTAGGTGCTTGTGGCAGGGGTTACTTCGTTATTCACATCTTCTTCCACGTTTCATCTCACTGCTGTCTTTGTCACACACAATGCACATTTCTGCTCAGTTCTTTGATACTGATTGAAATCCTGTTGTGGGAAGCCATGACTGAATGCGTCCATGTGTACCACACTCAGTCTGCTGGGATAGTTGCTTCCAAGATGATCCGTTTAGCTCTATATGTTTTTAAATATTTTGAACATCTCATACTTTGTACTCACTGGGACCTTTTGACTAATCCTGGGCAAGCCAGCTGTCCAAGCCCTGCAACAAAGATCCAGTTCTCAGATCTCTCTGTTACATTTTAGAGCATGTTCTATATTTAGCCTTTGAGAAATTTAGCTAAGCTATACCCAGTCTACACCAAGCAGTACGCTCTACACTGGATGCCACTCTTTCTGTATGAGTGTTCTGTAAATATTTCCAATTGTGGAGGTAGTTCCTTACAGGAACTTTGTGTTGGAAAGACAAAAATCTGCTCAAAGGACAACTAATCTATGCCACATATAAGTCCCACAGATATTTTATGCCTTCTGCATAGCCATATATTTTGTAAGACTGTCATATTCTTGCACAAATTATAAAATGTCATACCCTGCTGATGA
The DNA here is from genome assembly GCA_013389985.1 of Dryoscopus gambensis. Lineage (NCBI taxonomy): Eukaryota > Metazoa > Chordata > Aves > Passeriformes > Malaconotidae > Dryoscopus > Dryoscopus gambensis. The sequence goes on from WEIT01041266.1 coordinate 13,734, forward strand.
ATTTCCTCCATTTAGTGACCTTCAGTATGGGAAAAACACATAGATTTATAAACCAAGCTGTAATACTAAATCTTCTCCTGCCTGTGTTTATTATTTCAGGGAACCTGCCTACAGTCCTTATCTCACCTTAGGGAGGCAACTGTAATTCTCCTGGTTTATGTATTAGAGATTGAAGGGGCTGGATCCAGTTAGTGAATGACAAACTGAGTATAAAAGTCCAGTTTCTAATCAACAGAAATAGGTTCCACTTTTTGTGCCATGATGTCTTTTAAGTACATTACTCCACACGATATCCTTGTCTAAAGCATTGTAATGATGTTACAAACATAAATATCATCAGTGATCTGTGAATATATATATGAGTTTATAAATATGAATTCTTCATATCATTTAGACTTCTGTCTTTAACAAACACATTGATAGCATATTGTACTTCTTTTACTTCCCAGAATGGTCATGGTTTGAGTAATTTTGGCAGCTAGCTACAACTACTGCTGCTTTCATTTCTTAGGAAGCGGTGTTTACATAGTTAATGGTCTCTGATGTGTCATGTCCATTTTCATATCAAAGCCTTTGAAAGCATCAGTCAATCAGAAAACTGTGCTTAATTTTAAACAGGCCTTTACCCTCCCTCCTCCACAATTAGATCACATACTTTGAATACTCTGCCTGGAAGCTTTCAGCTGAGAGATTTGAGCAGTGTCTCTCCATGAAGTGGTGCAGGCTGCACAGTATCAGTGTACTGGCTTGCAGAGATGAGATCCCAGTCCTCCAGGCTTAAGCAGCAGCTGGATGACACTTCTCGGGCTGGAAAATTCTTAGTGCCTAAAGAGGGTGATAAGTATCTTAAGAACTTTTGAGGACCTGAGCTTTAGTTCCTCAGTGTTAACAACTGCAACCCCTTTCTCTTCTGAAGCTTCTGCAACTCTTGCTATATTTGTTTTACTCTACTTAAGCACTGAAGTTCTGGTTCACAGCCATGAAAGGCAGACATGTTTAGTTTAAATAGAAAACTGAGATTCAAATGAAACCACGTGGTGTCTGATCACCAAAGTCACAGGTACATTCTTGCTGAGTTTATGCTCTGACCATGGGTGCATCGGGAACTCTGTGGCTGGAATCTGACACAGGCATGATCAGTCACCATATATTGGAAATAGCCAGAATGAAGTAGATTAAGTATTTGGTAGTTGTTTTGCTTTAGTTATTTTCATTGCTTCCAAAGGGTCTATTTCAGTTTTCAGTTGGTAAACTGAGACATTTTATGAAGGACAAGAAAAGCTGGACACTCTTACTGGGAAGGAGCTCAGTACAATCAGAAATATCCGTACATTCTGGTTGTTGTCAGAGGGGAACAATATGGAGAGAATTGCAGTGGTTCTCCCTGCTCTTGGACTTCATGTGTGCAGTGATAGAGCTGAGGGTTTGAAGGTAGAGGCCTTCAAGGTAGAAGGATCCAGCCATTTTCCCCTACTTGTCAAGCTGGAATTGCTCTAGCTAAAGTAGGGCATGTCTGATACTATATCATCAGCACCACAGCTGGCAGCACAGTGCAATGAGAGATGCTGCAGGGTTAGCACTGAACCCAGCAGCAGCGAGAGGGTCTGGAGCACATGTGGAGACCTGACAAGAGGCAGCAGTGGGGTGGAGTTGAGGCAGACAGAGAGCTGGCACTGTCTGCTGTCTTACAGATTTGCCTAAGGGAAATGTGGGAAGAACATCGTCCCTGTTGGAGTGAACAGGGTCAACAAGGTGAAAAAGGGACTGTGAGGCTGAGTGCTCCCCATTTGTTGTTTGTACAAGTATGAGATGCTTTCCTTACATAATGCCTGTTTTCTTTCTCCCATAATAACTTATTTCTTGCGTTGTACATCAAAGTGTAATTGCAGAAATAGACTTATTGCCTGCTAGTGACACTGAGGCATAGCACTTAATTTTGCTTGGTTCCAGGTAAGGACTATTGCTAGTTATAGCTGCAGATGATCGTATTTCTAAGAACCTTTAGGTTGGTGACAGTGCCCGGCAGATGACACTGAAGATCCCCATTCTGTGAGAAGAGACCATTGACAAAGATTGTTATTGAGGAACAGATTATTTTAATGCCACTATATCAAAATAGTGTAAATTACTTACTCTGAAATTACTTATTTTTCCTTCAAGTTTTATAATTTTGCCAAAATGCCTTTCCTATAAGCAATGCCATAACATTGTTAATATTTGCAGTTTTTAAAGTGAAAATCTTATTCTGGGAAGGGTTTGGAGCGGTCTCATTTTCTTAATCAATGCATCTGTTGAGATATTTATCAGGGCAATAGCTGCAGTTACTAAAGTCTAAAACAAATCTTGGTGCTGTAATTTCTATTAACTTTGTGAAATGGGCAGAGCTGACACAAGAATTTGTATCCTCTCTCTTTGTGTACCTTGCCCAAAGAATTACTGACGTGTAACAAAGAATTGTTGACAGTTATGCCAACAACCCAGGGGATGCAGAAGACTGTAGGTGACACTGAGGGTGCAGTTTGTCCTTACAATTTCCTGTTGCTGTTAGCAATTTGCAAACTGGCAGGTAGGTTTGGAGAGATGTCCATTAAAAACAATAACGTCTTGTAAATTATAAGGAATACGCTTGCACGCAACACATGTGGACTATTAAGATTTTGTTTTTATAGGCAGTGTTTGAAACAACCCTACATTATATGGCCTTGTTTGAATGGTCTCTCATAGTAAATCAAAACACATTGAAATAGCTGTCTCAGAAATAAGAAAGGTTGATAGAGCTAGGATTTAAACATACAATTCCAGACAGTAAAAAAGTTGACAACAGCTTGGCATCCAGATACTGTGTTTCATCCAAAGATCTGAAAGAGCTTTTAAAAATGTCTAATTACAGTGTAACGAGTTCCCATTTTGTACCAAGGATTATCAAAGTAGAAAAAATGCATAACTATAATTTTCAGGTTCGGATTTCTATTGTTGGGTGCTTACGTTCATATTCATGTCATTGATCTAAATAGAGGTTTAGATGGCAACTTACATTCAAGTTCGAAAAATGATCTGATTTCCAGACCCAGAGATTGAAAGGAGGAATTTTTGATAAGCATATGAAACATGTAAAAGCCTAAATATTTTGTTTCTCACTGGGATTCATCCTTTTTTCTTCTTTTCTTTTGATGATTTGTCTCTGGCTTTAGACAGTAATTGCCAGTTAATGTATCTATGTGATGCTCACACTGATACTACACCACCTTCTTCAGAAGCAAAGCTACTAAAAAAATTATTCATGTATCTAATAACCTTACAACTAGGAAGGAAAGAGTGTTCATGATTCTCAGTTTAGCATGGAATGCAGCAGTGCTGCTGTGTACCTAACAATGCACATTTCCTTCCTAAATTAGGTATTTTAGTTGAGCAAGAGCTCACATCCTATTGGGGAAAGGGATTATGAGACCTACACCTCTTAATTAAGAGAACATGATTTCACTAAAAGAGCTGGCAGTAGGGTTAGATAATTCATGGCTCTCATCTTTTCCTTTCAATGCTGTGGGCTGATAGAAATTTAGCACAGTGACCTGTGGGATCATAGAATGGTTTGGGTTGGAAGCAGCCTTAAAAATCACTCCATTCCAACCTCCTTGCCATGGACAAGGACACCTTCCATCAGACCAGGTTGCTCAAAATCCCATCCAACCTGGCCTTGAACAATTCCAGTGATGGGGCATCCACAGCTTTTCTGGACAACCTCTTCCAGTGTCTCACCACCCTCACATGGAAGAATTTTCCTTAATATCTAATCTAAACCTTTTTCAGTTTAAAACCATCTCCTCTCCTACAGTCACTACATCCCCTTGTAAAAAGTCCCTCTCCAGCTCTGTCTTGTAGCCCTTTTTTTACTGGAAGGCTGCCATATGGTGTCCCTCAGACTTCTCCTTTCCAAGCTTCTTATGTCAGAGGCCCCAGGGCTGGATGCAGCTCTCCAGGTGGGGTCTCATGAAAGTGGAGTAGAGAGGGAGAATGACCTCCCTTGACCTGGTGGCCAGCCAGGATGTAGTTGGTTTTCTGGGCTGGAAGTGCACGTTGCTGGGTCATGCCAGTCTTCCCATCCACCAACACCCCCAAGGCCTCCTTGAGCTGCTCTCAGTTGCCTTGCCTGTATACTCTGCCTGTCTTGCCTGTATACTTAGCCCGGTTTAATTTAAAGTGCATTAAGTTAATATTATGGCATTGTTTCATCCAAAAAGTTCATGGAGGAGAGTTTTTCAGTTGAGATGTTTCTAAAATCCAGAGACTTATTTCCCTGGTACCCAACAGCTCAATGTTTCCTGTGCTTGGGGAAAACACCTGTGAGAATTAAAGTTTGCCTTCTGCCTGTGGTCCCCAGTTATCAAATACCCTGCTGGAACCACAGGTGAGTGGGTGATAGAGCAGTCCTGTCGCTACACTGTGGCATGCAGGGCTGGGGCTGGCCTCTCTGCGTGTTACTAGATTTGGGCAACTGCAAGGATGACATAAAGCTATTTTTGTTTCACCTTTGCTGGTCTTATGCCAAGAACAGCTTGGAGAACCTGGGCATGACTTGTACAGCAACATTTACTTCTGTGTAATTGTTTGCTGCAGCACATAGTCTCTTCTCAGTCAACTGTTTAAACTACGGGTGGTAACAGATGCTTAGAGTCATTGCTTTCTGCTATCTATAATTTTTATTAGCAAAGCAATAAAATCCTTATCTGCATGGATTGTGTAAATCATAAAGAGGCAAAAAATAAACCCCTCTTCCACAGTTTATTTAGTTTGTAAAGCCCTCTGCAGTCCTGACATCTGTTTAACACAGTGCATGTTTACAGTGCAACTTAAACAGTTAAGAGTAATAATTACATTTAAAAAATATACAGATGACCATATTCTGAACAAAATTCATAACTATATCAAGTTGCAAACCTTATCCCAGTTCTCACTCACTACACCTCTGGTTTTCCTAAATGCCTAAAGAAAGAGGATCTTATGGTTCCTCTGCAGATTGATAACTGAGCTGTCCTTCTAACACTATGGTTTTGGACCATTTCCTCCAAAATATTCTGCATGTTCCAAGACTCTACATTGATACATATAAAACTACAGTAACAGCTGCTTGACGTGATATTATTCTAGGAATACTTATGACTGTATAAACACAGATTGTGTGATAAAGTGACTCTCATTTGAAAAATCAAAAGGTCATTCTCGTTCATTCTATACTGAAATGAAAAATGAAAAAAATGGATGAATAGAGCAGTACAGACTTCAGCTCATGTTGTGAAGCTGAGCTAGTTATTTCTTCAGCTCAGTCCTAGGTCATGTGCTTCCATGACAGAAGTTATTTCAACTAATTTATATAAAATAGCAAAATAATCATTCAGGTTCAATTATAATTTGAGGAAAAACTCCTGCTCCCTGGCTACAGGGTGATTTAATAATGAATAAGTAGTAGAGTAATTACAAAAGAAATATAGAATATAAAATTGAAAGCAGATTCTGAAATTTTAATTAGCTTTACATAGATTTTAATATTTGTTTAGAAATTTATATTGGGAATCAATTTAGTTTGCAGTTCTTTAAGTAATATTAGCTATTCCTTGGTCTTAAATTGTTGTTAGTTTGGAAATCAGAAAGCATGTGCATGACTATTGGATCCTTTAAAATCACACAATATCAAGAGAAAGGAAGCTTGTTAAGTGTTGTTTGTCTGGACATCTCGTTTGCACTCACAAATTAGAGCAGAGTTTGAACCTTTGTTCAAAGCTATGTCCTCTTTTAATCCAGCTCCTGGCTTCTGGGACTGTGCATTTTTCAAACGCTGCCCCTGCATTTCCTGTTGTCACACCTTCCCCACACTGCAAGTTTGTGTCAATCCTCTTGCTGGGTGGTCTGAGCATTGGCAAAGCATATGTGGAGGTTCGTGCTCTGCAGGTGAGATGTGTTCTTCAGCCCAGGTTAAAACTCCAGTTCTTGAGATCTGAGCCAGGCATCTGAGCAGACTGCCAGCATGTTCACAAACAAAACAGCAGATTCTTGTGGTTCTCTGTGGATTGGAAAGAGGGAGATGGAGGATATTGTGGATTATACTGCTCTGAAGAAAAAGTGAGGCTAGGATTTGACAGAGAAAGTGAAATTATATCAATCAAATTGTGGAAACATATAAAAGTTATATAGGGAATTTCTTATTTTCCAGTAATTTCTTCATTTCCTATTATCAATCATTGTAGCTGTCTATTCAGCAATGTGTTTTGCTGGAGAACTATTGGAAATAAATCTATATTTATAGGTCTACATATTTATGGATCTGTATAAGACACTCTGCCTTAGGGAAAGCTGATCTAACTGCAATCATTGATCCATTTCAACACGTGTCAAATGCATTAACGGTAAATGGTGCTTAAACAGAAACCTATCTCAAGGGCTGAACCTCTTAAGGTGATGGGCCTGTGTAACCATACTGGTTTGGAATCTCTGCCCTTGCAAATGAAACGCTGGCGTTTTTTCCATAAAAGCTGTGTTGTTTTAAAGCTGTGAGTTTTGCTGGGCTGACATGCAAACGTTATTCAACATGGCTAGATCCCAGAAGATGCAGCAAAGCTGATCGGAACAGCAGGCTGCCAAACACACAAAGACACACTAATGGGTTTGTGTGTTTCTAAATACATAAATACATGAAGTACCTGAATACAAAATTATGTTTATAAATTCAGAAATATTAATCACCCAAATACAAAAATATGAGCAATGGGGGTGTCTGATTCATAGTTCTCAATAGAAGGTATGATGACAAAATGGTAAGCACAATTGGCTGAAAAATTGCTCACCTTTGAAAATGGAAAAGGAAGAGTTGAACTTGAGCTCCTGAATTTCAGCAGAGCAGCCCTCATTTTTCGTCTCCTGAATACAGTTTGAGCATTGACTCTTCCTGATGGTCTTAATATGTGCACAGCAATATGGTTGGGAAACTTACCCAGCTACATCCTTCAGTCAGGATAGACAGAAAATCAGTGTGGGTTTTTAAAAACAGCCTTGATATGTATGTCAGTAAGTATGTCAGAAAATTTAACCACTGAAAATTTACTGGCCCAAGAATACAGCAGGCTTGCAAAAATGGGTTTTTAAAAAGTTATGATGCTTTGTCATAGCAGTAAGAATATTCATTGCTAATGATGACACTTACTGATAGAAACATGAAGTCCTTTTCCCTCAGTGATTAAAGAACTTAAAATTGTTGGAGATGATGGTGGGACCTGAGGTGGGAGGTTAACTATCCCAGCTCCTTTTGTCTTGTTCTGAAATGAGCAGTGATGATTTCTGCTGGGGAGAGAACCTGGGCAAGTTATAGCTAGGTGAGAATACATTCCTTTTTTTCTGTGTCTGTAGATAAATTTTGGTGTACGCTGTAATAATGGGAAGCTACTAATAAAAGTAATACACTCTTGTAGTTGTCATCTTTTAATAATCTCTCTCTAAAATAAATCATAGAATTTTTCTTTCTGTCTGTCCAGAAGGCTCTTTGCTGTTTTCCTCTAAACTCTGAAGACAAGATCCCTTGATACTGATGTTCCAGACAGAGCTATTAGATCTGAGCCTCCAGACACAGAAATTGAATTTACAGGCTTGATGTTGTAAGGCTTCAAAGAGCCGAAGGAGTGGAGAGAGACTGGCATGAAATAGTACACTTTTTCTCAGTTTCACTTTTGGGAAATTAAATAAACATTTAGAAATAAAATCATGAAAGCATTTTTTTAAAATTAGATGTGTAAGCATTAGCTGTTCATTACATTCTCCCACTTGCAAACAAATTGTAGCAAAGTATCATTTGTCTTCCAAGAGCATGGTGGCAAGGATTAATTTAATGTTTGTTAGGAAGTCTTAGATCCATGGAGAGAAGCTATGAGAGGTGTACACAGATCATTATCATAATTTTATATATAGTAATATTGTGTCCTTCTGTTTTGCTGAGGAACAATTATTCAGTCTCAACATCCTCCATCCTCCACAAAAGAGGCCACGGCTAATTGTTATCTATTTATTGGCTAGGGAAGCAGAGATTTCTTTTGCTGCATTCAACATTGCACAAGAAGTAAATGACTGAGCAAGAAATTAAGCTGGCAAGAAATTAGGCATATGCAGTGAACAGTTGAAATCTTGCTGATGTAGATGTTTACTGAAGTGCCTCCTATTACTGTTTCCTTAGCAGTGTTTCTGTAGCTAATGGGTTTAGCTCAGAAAGAGGTTACAAATGCTAATGATAGTTTTGTGCTCTCCTTGATTCCTTGCAGAAGGACCCAGAGGGGAATGCTTTGTTTTGTTTGAAACTGTTGCCTTCAGCTTTGCAGATAGCAAAAGAGGCGAATATGCTGTCTTCTGAAATTTTAGGAGCAGTTTGCCTTGACATTTTGTAGTTTAGAAAGGTGACATCATTTAGTCTCTAGAAAGACTCTTTAACAATATTGTCTGACATAATCGAGGTAAGCAACAACAAAAGGGTTGAAGGATTTGCTTAAATTTGCTGTTCCCAGTCACTTTGTAAATGTTTCTTGCCTTGACTGTTGTGGTGGTGCTTTTATACTGCCAATCTGCTGTTTTAATAAAGTTTTCTAGTTTACAGAAATCCAGATTTGCTCAAGTGCATTCCTGTGGTACAGGTCTGTCTTTTCAATAGTGGGAAGGGAGATCCACTGATAGGTAATTTTAGAAATAATCCTTTTCACTTTATAACATATTGCTCTTTTAGATGGCTACAGATCTGGTAGGTTTGGTCTTAGCAAGGGTGCATTTTAAGTATTGAATCTGTACAATCAAAAGCAAGAGAAAGTCAGACATTGCTTTAGTGAGAGTTTGAGAATGCATTTCCAGGTTCAGTGTTTGCTTTTCCCCTTGTAAGTGTGGACAGCTCTCTGAAAAGTGAGCTATCAATGAAATAAACCCTTGCTCATCTGTATTCATTCTCCTTTTGAGGCCTTGTCATTGCTCTCTTCAGTGTGTAAGTCAAAACAAGGCATCACACCATTGCTAACACTGCAGGTTTAGCCTGCTATCTGAACATCAAGCCAGGCTTGTTCTGCTTCACTACAGTAGCACCCACAGGAAAAGGACTCTAGATCTGGAACTTATCAGGGTTTTTTGTTTATGCTTGAGACAAGTATACATGTGACCTAGACTTCAACTTTTACTGTGCTGACGCTATAGGAAACACTTTCCTTGTCAGTAAGCTGATCTGTCAACACCAGAAGTAGTTCTAACTAGTGGCTACTTTTTAGCTGATTTCCTGGTCATTTTGGTTAGATAGACTCTAGGAGGATTGCCTTAAACAGCTGAAACATCTAAGTGAAGGAATTCCGCAACAACCAAAGTTTAGATGGTCTGCAGCAGAATTCAGTATGACATTGTTCTCATCTTATGTCAGTGGCACATCTACAGCACTGTCTATACACACTGTCTTTCCTTGTGTCCTGAGGCTTGTGTTGTGTCCTGAAGAGCTCTCAATACAACTGTTGTAAGACATACAGCATCACACATACTCTTCCCTTACCAAAACACTGTGCATGCCTTCTGCCCCACCTTGACTCAGGAGAATCCAGCCTCTGAGTCATGCAGTGATTGCATTCCCTGAAGAAATATGTCCCTTTTCTATTTTAAGATCTTTTAAGTCTATTAAATCTCTGGGTTTAAGTTTGTTATTTGCATCTCCGTGTACAAGTCTAGGGAGGTAAGAGGAGAAAACAGCGAGTTAGCTGCACTTGGGATTCTTGCCAGTCTTTGTGGGATGGAAAATTCCTTCCTAATTCCATATCTGACTTTAAATTTGACCCTCAGCGTGTGAGCAAGTTAGACCAACATACGCACTTAAGAAAAAATAGATCCTTTGTGTCCTAGCAGGACACTGGTGCAACTTTTTCAGGGTCTCAGTCTAGCTGCTGCCAATCAGTGAAGCTTTGTCTTCCTTCAAGCATCCTAGAGCGTGTGGGTAAATTGGGCATCAGAAAAAAGAGCTGTCCTCTCCCTCCTGCAGCCTGTCCACAGAAGCCTTGAAACATGAGATTGAGTTATAGAGTTATTTCAGTGCAGAGCCACCAGGAAGATGAGTATGTTGAGCACAGCACAGAAAATCACTGGTACCCAGGGGAGAGTTTAGTTTTGTATATGCCAACATTAGTGGTCAATCATACATTAAAACTGTCTTCTTCACTGCTAGCTTTTGTGTTTGTATCAACTTTTAACAAACATGGCTTCATTTTACAATCTAGAGGACTGATTAAAAAATATTGAATAGGTTCAGAATGAGGTTGATCTCTGAGTGGTGTCTTTAGAAAATACTCCTCTCATTGACACCATCCTTTAAACAAAACCTTTAAGATCTATCCATAAACTGGTTTTGAATATATTAATTGCAACTTTTAATCTGGTCAGTCATATGCCTTGGACATGTCCATGTTGTACTCCATATAGTTGTCTGTATCTAGTTCATAATTTCATAAAAAGAACGCTGGAGTATTTTAAAAATATGGTTAGAATTAATAATATTTTATCCTCATTGATTTTTAGAAAGAGTGCTGTCTTAACTAATTTCATTATTGTACCCAGTTTGATATTGGGGTATGGTGCCTATAATTTTCTGGGCCTTCCTTCTTTAGTAGTTATTTAATAACTGCATACACTTGCAGTTCTCTGACCCTTTGAAATTTTCCCATTTTTCCATGAGTTGTTCAGTATCAACACTAGTGATTCGGAGAACTCCTCATTTAGTTTATGTAAGACTCCAGGCCTGTTGATTTGAAAACATTTAATTTTAGCAGATCTCGTCTCACATCTCCTTTTATTACCTACGGTGAATTTTGTTGGGCTGACGTAATATGGGATGATACATTCTACAGCTTCATTCCAAGGACAAAACAATGTGCGAAGGACAAAATGTTTATTCGATATTTCCGCCTTTTTTGGATTGTCATTTACAGTTTTATCACCTGCATCTAGCAATGGGCTCATGGCCAGTCTCAGGCACATTTTATATTTATAAAAATATCATTTTTGCCTCTTTACCTCTGTTAACTATTTAGTACTTCCTGGATCTTATAAACTTCCCCCATAAATTCCTTGCATATTTAGAATCTTAGAATTTGTTAATGGCTTTTGCTTTCCCCTTTCTTCCATGCTACAAATAAGTGGTTTTTACTATTTTTATTGCCAACTTTTATTCCAGACAGCTTCTGGTTTAGTGTAAATATTTTGGTACCTAGAAGTGCGTTTTTGGTCCATGATTGGATAGGCTTAATACTTTAATTTACATTTCCCATTTGATCTTACATTACTAGTCAGTGGGAGTGATGGTTGTCCCATTTAAAGCTCCAAGCCTGGCTGGAACCAGGCCTCCTTTTATAGGCTGATGCCACATTCTGCTTGCATATCGTAATCGTAACCACATCACCAGTATTGGTACCCAGGCAATTACTAGATGAAGGCAAGCACTTAAAATTTCTAGTCCATCAGAAACAATTCTGTGGCTGAGCTGATTGAGCTCCCACAGGGAAATTTTTATGTTACCACTAGAGCCCTGGGAAATTTAAAAATCATCTTGTTGCTGGCCACTTGACACGTACATCAATTCCCCCTCAACACAGTTTTTTTCAAGTTAGCAGAGAAATTGTAACAAGAAGCAGGCAGGAAATGTGAGTAAAAAGTTATTAGGAACAGTTCCAGTGAGGTTCCCAAAGGAAGCATGAGAGGTTGCCTGAAAATCCTTGAATTTTTTTCCTCCAACTGGCTGCTCGTGCTTACTCCATGCTGTTTGCTGCCCCTGCTGTTGTGTTAGTGGAAATGTTTATAGGGCTGCGCTGTAAGTAAGAGCACCAAGGCCCAGTCAGACATTTAAAATGTTACCAGTGAGGATGTGTTCTGATTTGCAGCAGAATCCTCTGGAAGTTTTATCAGCCAAATATCTATTCCTGGAAGTTTTAATACTAGACATGAATAAAGCACGGGATATTTTGTACCAGTCCCCAAGGCAGAGAACTAAAGTAGATACAGGTTGTCCTTTACACAGTAGCAAGTATAGAGCACTTCTGTAAGTTCAATACTGTGTGAGCAATTTTGGCTCCAGCTTAAGGAGACTACTCTGAGATAATATAGGACTCCCTCTCAGAGAGGAAAGGCAGGAAACAAAGTCAGGTAAATAGCTGGGATCTTGCTGGGGATGGTGAAAGCTCATTAAAAAAAGACCATCCAAAGGGAAGGCTGCCCTCTCCACTGTGAAGTAAATTTTTGGTTTATCTTTATCACTTTAGGTGAAGGGGAATCTGGTTCATCCCCTGGCCTTGCACTCTTGCAAGAACAGATCTTCACTCTTGCTGAAGAACAGATCCCTAAAGGAAGAGGTTCCTCACCTTTGGAAACTTGTATTTCTTTCCTTTTTTCTGAGATTTTCTGAGGCAAGGAGTAGCATTTCATTCTTTAAGTGGTTTATGGGATGCCAGGAAAAAATATTGGAATAATTCAAAAGAGGATAGGATGGTTTTCTTTGGGTAGGTAGTAAGATTCCTCCCAGGAGAGAGGAAAGTATGGCTGAGAAATAGTGAATGGACCTTTGGCTAATTGTATGAGCTGCTTCCTTTGCTATTCCTGAAATGGTCACTCTTGTCACCTGCCTTTGCTCTCACCTTTTCTCCCACTCACCTTTCCCCTCCCACCTGGACAATGAAAGCACCCATTATCTCAGCCCTTACTAAGAACTAAGTGGGGATGGAGTGAAGCCCTGTGTGTAGGGGGCTGGCTGCTGTAGAAAATTACTGGAAGTGGAAATGCTTATCCAAATCTGGCCCTTTCCTGGTACTCCTTCATTTGACACATTAATCCTGCCACCTGCACAGCTAGTCAGCATAATGCCCCATTATAAACAAAACTTCACACATAGATATCTAGTCAAGGTAGAATGTGGTGTTCCTTCTCCTTCTCCTTCTCCTTCTCCTTCTCCTTCTCCTTCTCCTTCTCCTTCTTCTTCTCCTTCTCCTTCTCCTTCTCCTCCCCTCTTTCTTTTCCTCCACCTGCTGAAATAAGCACAGCAGAGCTGTTTCTTTATCATGCTCCTGCTCTTGCATTTTTCCAACCCAATTAGGCCATTACCAGGGCTAAATGAGGCATAGAGCCTCCAAAAGTCACACCGTCGTCCCGGAGATGAAGCGCACAGAGCTACAGAGCTGGCAGGCAGGTGAGGTGGCTGGGGCTCACCAGACTGTGACCCCAGATGTTTTTCTGCTCCAGAAAGATCACCTTCAAAAAGGAGTGAGGGGGAAGTCAAGAAATAAATATTATTTTTAAAAGTGCTACATTAATGAGAGGTGGCCACATTGTGGTCACTTAACACCGTTGTGTTTCTCAGGGATGCACAGAGGAAGTGGGCAGCCACGGTGTCTTCTATTTCTGGACAGTGTGGCGGAAAGGGCCATGAAGACCATGAAAGCTTTCACGTATCTTCCTGTGGTTCTGATATTAGTTTTTTGCTCACTGGTGAAGAATTCCATCCCTGCCATTAGGTCTGTAGTGGGCAATTCCACTTTCCCAACAGACAGCTGGTATTCCAGCATCCAGGCTCCCTATCCAGCTGAGAGCCTTCAATCATTCGTATCATGCCAGTTAGTGCAATAAAGCAGGATGCTCTTCAATTCTTTCTGTGGCACAAACCCTGTATTTACTTCTACTCCCAAGCTGCTGGGAATTCTGTATTGGATATGGAAATGATGCAGAGGAGGTCATGTTTCTTGCCCTGAAGTTCTGGTATCCCTCACCAATCATGTTTAAATTATGAACTGGAAAAATTTATGTTGTAATGTCTAACACAATTGGAACAGGCTTTATTTAGAAAGGCAGAGGACACAAAGCCTAGCAATTTAATTCATTAAAGCCTAGGATCTCCTGCTTTATTTCAGAGATGAGCTTTGCCAGAAAGGATGATAATTTTCCATCATATGCTGTTTCAAGAACATAAGGTGTTGTGTGCTGAAAGAAAAATAACACGTGTACTTCTATGAATTTCATTTCCGTACAATGAAGAGAATGGATTAAGTCCTTTGCAGTGAATACAGATTATTTTAGAAGCTAAATAGCTTTGCTTGTCCCTGCCTTCACTTGAGTTCTGCTGTGTTTACTGTCACTGAGCAGTACCTTAGTTACCAGCTAAATCATATAAAAATTCCCAAAGAATATGGTAGTAATAATACTAAACTCACCAACTAAATAAATCTAGAAGTGAGAAAGGTACAATTTCTAGCCTTTTTCTGGTTTAAAAGCATGATAGTGGACCTGTTGAGGTAAATGCAGTCAAAAGAAGCCCACACTTGAGCATTATTAGACATGTTCCTTTGGATCTTGTTGTTTGATGTGCCAGTCTAAAAAGAGCATGCTCTTCACCTGGGCAGTCTCCCCAGCAAGTGCCTTGCTCCTGATCTTACTCGGTGCCAAATCCAGCTGATTTGGTTGATTGCATCATCACCGTGGTTTAACCTAAACTGTCAGAATTTGTGGAGAAAGCTAAGGTGAGGGTTCAAGATCCATTTTGATGACTCTTTGGAGCTCCTGATGACCTCCAATGGTGATGCAATAAAAAATCACAGGTGTCATTGAGATATCTTTGGTGATTGTATCAGCTGAGAAGAGTGACAGGGAATTTCTAATAGGAGAGTATCACTCAGAGATATATATTTGGTCAAGGGAGTATTAGATTTTTTTTTTTTATTTTTATAAAATTAAGGCTGATTTTCACAAAACTTTGTCCTATTTTCATAGGATATTAATCAACTGCTAGCTAGTAGAGCTTATAAGACACTTTATAAGACACTTGTCCTGCAATTGTCTAACACAACATTTTTGAAGGAGGTATCACTGGATACTGTTGGAGGCTTGTTCTTATACCAAATGGACTGTGATTTGAGTCTGGATGGCGATTTCCACCATCCTCTCATAGTGCAGAAAACATGCATCTGTAGGGTTCAAGGTGAATTCTGTAAAAAATTGAGAAAAGTGTTAACACTTGTCCACTCCATCTTTTACAAATCCTCATGGAAAGTTTGCTTCATACAAACTTGTAGATAATAGGATGTATCCCTGAAGAGGGCAGGTGGAGCCATAGGGGAGGGCAATGCTGGCTGCTCGCACTGGTATTGCTACTTGCCAGTACTGGCTGCATGTCATGGGTCTGGGGTGTCATCTGACTGACATCTGCAGCTGCAAAGTGCAGCCACACAGGCCCAGCTAGCATTTCTTGGGTGAATAAAGTAAATAATCATAACTGATAAACAAGTTCTTGCGCATCACAATGATCTTCCAGCACATTGCATAGGCAGATGAGAGTCACTGTTCCTCTTCCAGGGGTCAGTGTATAGCATACAGTATTGTATTCCTCCCTGTGCCCCATTCCATGGAACAAGCCGGCACAAGCCAGCTCTGCAAAGAAAACTCAGCAAAACTTGCCTTCTCTTGCTGTAGGACTAGAGTGGGACATGTGCCTGTCTGTGCCCATAACTCACCTCCCCTCACTCTTGCACTTCTCTTGAATTTCCTCTGTTCCTTTCACTAATCTATTTTAATGATCTTACGGGTTTAGCAGAACTTCTGTCCTTGCTAGAGTTCAATATTTCTGATGACTTTTCCAAGACTCCCTTTACATTGAATCTGTTTTCTTCTCCTATTCACTCCTGCCTTTAACAGGAATAGGTTACACGTAGTGTATGGGCAAAAGAAATACAAAAATAGGAAAGAATGTTTTGGTATTAGAATGAAAGGAGGAGAGAGAAGAAAATTGGTGAAGGGACAATAATTATTCCCTTCAGAAAATCATAACGAAGAGAAAATAAGCAATGGGAAAATGTTTAAAAAAAAAAGAAAAGGCAGCCTGTGACAGTGGAGAACTAGAAATATAAGAGAAAGGATTAGGAAAAAAGGCCACTAAAAATCCATAAAAATTTATTAATAAATCATGCTGGACTCAGTATAAAAAGAAATTATCCAACACAAAGAAAGTGTTTATTTGTTTTAAATAATAGTATAAATGAGAAAGGGGCAACCAGCCAGAGGCTACTTTAGTCTCTTGATTCAGCAAACCACTAAAGTACATGCTAAGCTTTTAGAATCTACTAAATTTCTTTAAAGACAAGTCTTACTTAAGTTGAGCACACACTCTGAGTATTTTTTCTGAATTGGATTTATGTTGAAACTGGCTCAGAATTGCAGTTGTCCTTATTGTTTGGTTCACTGAAGTTTCTGCAGGGAAGAAAATGTGATCAAATAAAGCATTTTACTTCAAGTGCAGATGTTTTTTAAAAATAAAATTAAGTAAAATTAAAAGAAATTACTAAGCAAAATATGTTTTTCCTTTGTAAGCAATTTGACAAAGCTGGATTTGAAAAAAGTGTTCAGCTCTCTGATCTCTTTTTTTTTTTTTTTTGCTAGAGAAAAGCCTGAATCAGCCTTGATTCAGTTGATACTCAGTTTGACTTCTGTTGACACGGACGAAGCATAGTTGCAATATGTTTCTAAAATTATTTCTGGACACTATTACAAGTTAGGAAGCAAAGTCTCAGGCAAAGAAAGTAATTGGGATCTGGCTGCCCAGCCAGGCAGGAGAAAGAAGCAGGTATCATGTCAAGGGTCCTTCCCCACACAGCTGTGGGAGAGCATCATTTCCAACAAATCCATACCTAATTGTAATCAGAAATATGTTATTCCAGTTTATTTAAAAGCTGCACTTAACAGACAGATTGACTTTTCTAGGGACTTGCACTTTATTCTGATTCATCACAGACAGTTTGGAAATAAGAATTTTGCTGATACAAATCAGATTCTTCTTATGTTTATTTCAATGATCTGAGCTCATTCACTCTTGTTGTTTTGTAGAGGAATGATCAAAAATTGGTTGATTAACTGAGAAAAATACAGAAAGATAATTATGCATTGCCTTATTTGAGTATTCTTTTTCTGTTATTTCATGTTCCCTGATCTTTAAGCTAGCTAACCAGCAGATCTAATGCTGGCCAATCAAAAAGTGTGACATCTCTTTGGAATAACACTCCACTAAATTGTGTAATATAACTACTTACAAATGACTGACTACTTTGGCACCTCCCTCACCGCTCGTCTGTTCTTTTCTGCCTCACAATGTAACACAGAAAAAAAAGCAGTTCAAGATGTCCTATCCTGGTGATCAGTCCTTCTAATCTATTATTTTCTAAAGGAAAGATAGAGGAAAAAAAATTAAAGAGAAATGTAAGTACAGAGCATCCAGAAGTTTATAACAATGATAGTTCCTCCTTATTTTTTCCAGACAACTACAACAACACAGTTTCATAAACTGTATTGTCCAACTGGTATTTTTTGATATTAAAGAATTAAGCTGAAGACTCTTTTCATTTTCTTGTAGAAAAGCTCATCTTAAGAAAAAGTGGCCTTATGCAAAGAGCCACTCATATTGTTTAATGGGCATGCTGAGCAAGGAAAAAGGACTTCGCTAGGGGGATTCAGTTCTTTTGTCAGGCCCGGAGACGTTTCTTTTATGAAAGGAAAAAGAGCTGGGAAAGATGAAGAAACTTCCCAGTTACCTGTTCAGGGTCATTCTGCAGTGGTGGATTTCACTTCTGTGGGCTGTGAACACAGCACCTGTTAACACTTCTGTGTGTCCTAAGACCAGACACACAGAAAAGATAAACTCTGCAAATTAGGAACTAAGAGCAAGTCAGCTGGATGACGCTGGCACAGCTCCTGCACTTGATGTCGAGGAGAGGCTTGCTTGAGATGCAGTAATGTACATATGATATGCAGGAATGTAAGGTGCCCTGAAAGGCACCCGGAGTGAGTGCATGGCTGTTTCACCTGCAGGCAAAAGTCTGAACAACTCAAATTTCACCAACCACATCCCAGCGCCATATGCACCATGCCACAAGGATGTAGATTGTCTTCATTCTCCAGAGTATCCCCCAGGTCTTCTTTCTCCATCTGTTCAGGAGGGTCTGGTCACATCCCAAAAATAGGAGATGGGGCAAGATATCTCTCACTGAAATGCACACTCCTTAGCATGGTCGCTGAGATTTTCTTTAGGGGCAAAGAAAGTTAAAAGAAACAAATTTAATAAAAAAAATGTTACCTTAGCAAAGTGTTTCACTTCCTATTTTACTCTAGCTCTCAAGGCTCTCTCTTAATCTCCTCCATACATAAAGACAAAAACCATTGAGACTACCAAGAAGCCTTTAGATTGCTATTATATCAAAGGCATCTTTTCATCTGCTTTAAAAATCTGATAAAATGATGGGCTTTTTAACAGGAGAAGTAGAAAACAATCAAGTTAGCAAACCATGGCACAGCAACAGAAAGTCAGAATCTGGAACACAGAGAGGCAAAACAGGACACCTTTAGGATGCAGGCAAGATGGATTCCCTGGTATCTGTAGTCTCTAAATCTGAGATTGCTCAAGGGTCCAATGCAGTTCCCAGCACAAATTAGAGTAATCAATAACTGGTTTATGGCTGGTTTATGGCAGCTTGCCAAAAGGCTGCAGATGGGCTGCTGTGGCTCTGGAACTCCCTAGCATTTGGAAATCCCTCCAAGCCCACCTGTTCTGTATGGATCCTGCTTGGTGCTGTAGCTCCTTAGCATGTCGTAGCAGTTCTAATGAATTTGTCACAGGTTGTTTCTTGTCCAAAATGCCTTGATAAACTCATATGTTTCAGTGCTCCCTTGGATGTGTACACATATGCACTTTTCACACTTGTACTGAAGCAGGCACAGGAGTGGAAAGATGAGAAGTTGTCTTATTCCCTTCCAGGATTTGTTTCAGAG
Organism: Dryoscopus gambensis; assembly: GCA_013389985.1. Taxonomy (NCBI): domain Eukaryota; kingdom Metazoa; phylum Chordata; class Aves; order Passeriformes; family Malaconotidae; genus Dryoscopus; species Dryoscopus gambensis. The sequence continues at coordinate 32,568 of WEIT01041266.1, forward strand.
GCTTGTGATACACCTTGTAGAAATGAGCCTTAACTCTTATTGCAGAAAACACTTAACTGTCAGAGGAGCAAAACCAGTCACGCCTGTAGGGTCCCTGGAGCTGCTTCTCAGGCTGACTTACAGCCATTCCAGTGAAGAAATTACTCCAAAGACAGTAAGTCACCCTCCACATGGATTTCCAACAAGCACTCAGCACTCAAAAACCACTTACAGCTCTGTGTTTGCTAATGGTGTTCGCTGAGTGCATCCAATGAGTCTCTAAGGTATTTTCTATTGCTACTTCTAGTTTTTTCTTCCTGCCATCAGCGAACACAGAATTATTTCCCCAAAGGGATACCACATCCCAAGTCACACTGATCAGGGGTATTGAACATGATAGTAATGCAAGGTACTTGAGAAATGTTATGGGAATCCCAAGGCCAGATACAGTTCTGATGGAAAGGTTGTTGCTACAAAGCTGTGCAGTTACAGCTACATGGCTCGGCATGGGATTGTGTGTGCTTTGTGAGCCAGTACTGAAGTGGGAGAGAGATCAGAGGCCTTGTAGTC
>WEIT01041266.1:33134-85355 GCA_013389985.1 Dryoscopus gambensis
GTTAAATCTGCACATGGTAAATGGCGCCTGTGGGCAGGTTTGGATTTTTACCTGCTAATGCAACAGTCAGGAGCTGATGCTCTTTTGACCGCTGTTGCTACAACCAGATTTGTTTGAGACTCTGAAACAAAGTGTTCTGCTGCCATTTTTCACTGTAGTCTTTTTTGCTTTNGCCTCTACCTGTTTAGGCTTCCTTGATCTCAAGTTTCTGTGTTGAGCAGAGTATCAGCAGTGATATCCTAGGCATATTTCTGTCACTCTGGTATTTTGTAGTGCTAAACAGATCAGGGTGTGGCTCCTCACTTTCATAGTGGGTTCTGTATTATTTGGACACCAGTATATGACTGTAGGAGTAAAGGAAAGCTAAAGATATGGCTGCTACGTAAAAATAATGTTATAGGTATGAAAATTCTGGAAACCTGCATGGTAACTCTCAGACAAACTTGACAATGTTGGGTTTATCAGATGTAGCAGAATTAAATCTGTTACAATTGCCAGGTTTACTATATTGTTTTTAATATTTAGTTTATCCTGGAGAATTGAGAATGTTACTCTAGAACAAGTGGGCAGATTTTTCATGACCAAATTAGGTTCTTAGGCCTACCTTTCTTCCTGCAGTCTCTTCCTCCCAGTGCTAAGCATATGGCTTTCTTCATTTGAACTGGCCAAGTCTTGTTATTTATGAGCTTCAGCAGCTTCTTCAGTACTGTGGCTGTTTTGTGTGCTGTGGATTTGGCCTTCTCATAGCTTTTGTAGTGCCAGGTGAGACTGTAATATATGATTTTTTAACATACATTTTCTGTAGTGTAATAGTATATTACCACCTTGATTTCTGCCAGAAAAATTCCATCTATAACAGATAACATACCCTTAAGCTAATAGCAGGGCATGGAAATACTATTCTGGTGACCCTGATGTTCTCTATGATTTTGTAAAATCTTTTTATTGGTTAAAGCTCTTGAACTCACATTTCTTTTTTAGTTCAAAGCCAAGTGTGTGGGTAGTGTTTTTAGAACAGGATCATTATTCTAGATCTGAATTTTTCTCTACATTCCTCTGAACTCTCCAAATTTTTCCAAGGCTGAGATTCTGTCTCTCAATCATGCTATTTGGCCAGATAAAAATCTCCTTATTTTAGGCAATGTGCCATGTAAGAATTGTCTTTTTGTGCATTGGCAAACAGTTCTTCATAGTAAATTTAAGGCAAGTTAACACCTGCCTTGTTTAAAGACAGAGCTGTTTACAAGCACAACTCCTCCATTTAAGCACACCAGCACTCTGGTTTTGATTGCATCTTTGATGCACTTGTCCCTCATTTTGACCAAAGAGGTGCAGGAAGGCTGAGCTACTGCCTGCTCTGCTGACAAATGTTAACAATTTACTTTTTCTCATCTTGTCGTGGTACCTCAGCACTAGAAGTCTGGTCTGGTCTTAGAAGTATGGAGACTTACATCTTGTGTCCATTGCCCATGTCACAAAAGCATCACTCTTTAGCTTCTTTGGGGCATCCAGGCCTCCCAGAAGCAGAACAAACCTGCTGTGTGGGAGGCCAGGATCTTCTTACTTTTTCCATGTCCATAATCAGGAATCTTCCCTGGCTCTCTCCTGTAAATAGATCCTGACAGCCCAGGAGACTTAGCTGAGCTTGTCCGTGGTGGTTCCTTGTTGGTGTCCAGGATGATCATGTAAAATTTAGCAGATTCTGCCTTTGAACTGAATGTGAGGGAAAAGCTTTTGGAAAAGGTTAATTTCTTGTGAGGTTTCATGGCCTTGTAAATATAAACATGGTGAACTTTGCTTTGTGTTCAGCTGATGATCTACCCTAAGTTAACAATATCATGCTGTTCCAAAAAAGACAAATGCCATGCTGAGATGTACAAAGAGGGCTGTAGCCTGCAAGACACACAAAGTAATTCTACTACCTTACTCAGTGCTTGTAAGGGCCAAACAAGGACACTGTGTCCATTTCTGGGCACTGGTCTGCACTAAATGTGGAGACATGTTGGAGAGAGGCCAGAGGAATGAAACAAGAATAATGTGAGCTCAGGACAGCATCTTGATAAAAAAAATTAATTTAATTTGCGTGGTCTAAAAAAAAGAGTAAAAGGGGAAGTGAATCAAATCCCAAATAAGGTGATTGTGAGCAGGGAGGCACTGGCCTGCATGTGGTAGATGGGAGAAGAAGAAGCTTAAGTTGTAACAAAAAGCACTAAAGTTAGATGTGAGAAAACATTTTCTTTGGTAAGAGCAGAGAAGCATTGAAGCAGGCTGCCCTGAGTGTCTGATAGGTCTTCTTCCCGACAAGGTTTCAGAGAAAATATGCCAGGAACTGCACTAATGTTGCTGAGCCCTAAGGGGTTAAGGGCTAAGGGGCTGCCTCATGGTCCCTTGAGATCCTTCCCATGCCAGCTATTAGATGTACCTGAGCACTGCTGTTGAGAGCTGTGGTTAGTTACTGTTTGATTAAGAAGTACTTCATAAGTAATGCATGCCATGAATGTGCCATTCAGCTTCTTTTCACCCAAAACCCCAAAGATTTATTGAACATTTCTGGCTTTTCTGCATGGTGTAGTCTGACAACTAAAACTTTCATTCAGCTGGCAAAATGGTACTGATTACTGCAAGCTTTTCAAATACCCACAACTGTACCCTGGGTACCATCCCTCCACACCTCAGCTACTGTTCCTGCCATGACAATGGTTGCCTGATAGCTCATCCTGTTCCTGGAACCCATTCAAATTCCACCACTGAAGTTTAGAAGGTCTCTTCCAAGACATTTCAGAATCAAAATGTCTGATGGTTAACAAAACAGAGTGGAAAAACTGTTGAGGATTATTTTTAAGAGGGGAGGGGGATTAAAAATCAGGCCATGTAAAAAAAAAAAAAGAGAAAACTACTATTCATTTTTTATATTTTTCTTGCAAAAGTAATCTTATGGAATTGTATTTGCCGAATATACGTACAGCAAAAAGGTGTTCTGCATTGAAGAGTTCATAATCAAAGAATTTATGTGCTAATACTAAATAATGTTTTATGTGTAAAAACATTTCCAATGGAAAAAATAACAATGGATTCCAAACTTCCATCTTAACTCAGTTGCTTGTTAATTTAATCTTTTTTTTTATTATTTATTGGCTGAAAACTGCAGGACCACAGTAATTTGTTCTATTAGTAGTATAATTTCCACCTGTAGTATGCTAAGTTTTATATCTGGAAGCATTCATCAGCAGGTAATTCAATCATTGACTGTGTAATGCTTCCATTTAATAAGGAAGAGGCTCATAATCTTAATCTAATTAAAGAAAAGAGAACTGAAGGAAAATTTGCCACAACAGAAGTTGATGCTAGAGGATATTATCTGGGGCACTGGCAGCAAGCTCACAACTGTTCATCGGGAAATCAGTATCTTCAAATATTTTCATCTTTAAGTGTGGAGAGCACTTGAAAGCAGCTGAGAGTGCCATGTCTCCCATTAAATGAGCTTTGTTTTCCAGCTGTAGCTGGCATTTACATATGGAGAGTTGCACGTTTGGACACTGAGATTTATGAGGAGCTGAGCATACACATAGTTTTGCTTTTTTGTGCCAGTGCATCTTTGGACATTTATCCTTCACTTTACTGCCTCAGGGATGTGCTTCATATATACACAGCCCATCTTGTTCCCAGACATCACCTCTGATGTTATTTCAGTTCTGTGTCCTCTCCCTGAGAACCACCAGTTCCAAATTATTCAAGGGGATACCAATTCTTGCCCTGTACCATGAATGAATAATTTTGTTTTCATTGTCTGTTCCATTGTCACGCTCTTGAATGACATCTTGGACTACTAAGTACTGTAAATGCTGTTTTAAAATTTACTGTATTTTACCAGTTTGCATCTTTTGACTTTGTCTACTGTGAGAAAAGAGAAAGAAGAATGTGAATTTACTTCTTCTACATTTCATACTTTAGCCATGTACTGTCTGGTGGTGAGAGTTCCTGAATATTCAGTAGCATCAGCCCAAACCCCTCCACAGCATCCCAGCAAACTAAATTATATTGTCTGACTGCTGCTGATGGAAACAGTTTCCTTTTTCATAAGCGAATAACCCCAAAGGCAGAAGAAAGCCTTATTAAAGTAAAAGCAGAAAAATAGAGTAGTAAATCAGCAGTCTGTGCTCTTCCCACAGCAGATGGGGAAGTCACTGACCGCATCCCACCTTGGTTAAGTCCCACGCATGGTTCCTTGCCCAGGCTCTGGGGACCCCATCGCTGCACCTGTTGGAGCATGCAGCCCCCAGGTCCCTGCCATCCCGGAGCGAGTTTGGGGAGGGGATGACCTGGGTTAAATAGCATTAGCCAGACCATCCCATGTCTTTGCAGTGTTTTTTCAGAAATTACTCTCCCTATTTCAAATGCCTCACCTGTAAGTGCTGGCCCTGCCTGTGCTTCTCCTCACCTCAGGACACTGAGGTGATGGGAGTGATGGGTGATCCCACAGGTGATGGGAGGAAGATGACATTTCTCTAACTGAAATATGAAAAAGTGTTTTGTTCTTTATTCTGTTGGGCACTGAAGAAGCCAAAACCACCATCCATCTGCCAGAAAAGATCAAAACCCAAACGGTTCAGGATGCTCACTCATTGCACTGCTCTGTCCCCTCCTAATCCTGTTTCTGGTTAAAATTCTATCATCCAGCTGTCAAAGGGCCACATGCCAATACCTAGACATATTTTGATATCTAGCCAAAGATTTGATTACTCTTGCCAATAAAAATGCACTTGTTCAAGCCAAGGCCAAAGAATAGTTTAAAGTGCACCCGCCACAGAGAATTGCAGTGTCTGCCCAGCTGTCTAAGTGCAGTGACCACAGTGGCATGAGAACAACGGGAGCTTTGTCTCTCCTCTCTCATTGACTGCTGCATCTGGATCTTCATTATAGCAAAAATGTGTGAAATAGTTCGACATGCTTGGTGGTCATGCAGCTTGCATGATCATCCAGACTGGCTATTAGAAGAAGCCTCATGATCACAGTTTTTCCCTGCAGTAGCCCTTTTTTTGACCTAGGTGAAGATCAAATCCATCTAGGTGCATTTAGTGATAGTAAGTCATCCTCGTAAAAAGGTTGTCAGCACTTAAAAACTCTTGATGACTTGCTTCAGAAATTAATTGTCCTCAGGATTAGCAATGTATGCCTAGCTTCTACTCTAAATTTGACTAACTTCAGATTTTTACTAGTAGCTTTTAGACCCATTTCAAATAGGCTGAAGAGCTGTTCATTGTGAATTTTCTGTGCCATCTCCTCTCCTGTAGTCATAGCCATTTTCATATGTCCTAATTAAGTTAGTTCTTCATTTGGGAGGCCTGTAGACATGCTGCAGGGAAAACGTATTGAGCACGCAGAAGCTGCAGTATTTTTCATCCCCAGGAAATAGGCTTCAAAGGCTGCTATAGCTAAGCTTTCAATGGCATGATTACCAAACCTTTCAAGCCTTCATGATCTATTATGGAGAAATATCTTGGTTTCAAATGCTTCCCTGGAATTCATTCTCCCTTTCAACGTGAAAGAACACTTTCTGGTGACCTTGTTTTATTTTTAGCAAGGATAAGTTCAAACCAGAGGGTTAAGAATGATCAGTGGACAGGAGATGATGGATCAACACCAAAAGATTATTATGGTTATTTGCTTAAAAGAAAGGCTTGATTCTTACTGCGCTTGATGCTTCCTTATTCCCCACTTGCCCACCCAGATCTCACAGTGATGGACAGTGATCACAGGTTTTACAGCATCTGCTATGACCAGAGTCACACAGAACCACAGGAAGATTTAGCAACCCACCTTAGGTATGCAGCAGAAAAGCAGGCGTCTGACATTATTTGAGGTGTGGCTGGTGTCACTAGGGTGCCTGGCTGACTTTGCCAAGGTTGTGGTATGTCCCAGGTGGGTTGTTGAGCAGGGGCAGCTTCAGGGACTTGGTTTGACAAAACAGAACCATCATGGCAATGTGGGGTCCTGGTGTATAGCTGGAATCACTTTTCAAATCTTTCTCTTACAGTTGTCAGAGATGGGCTCTCCATAATGCTTCAGTTATGAAGGAAGAAGCACAGCTGAATTGTTGTTTTGCAATGGAGAAGACAGAGGGAGAAACACCAGCACTGTGGCTCCCACCTTGTTGCTTATCTCCCTGCAAACATGTGCCCCAAATCCTCTCTGTGCTGTAATAAGGAAAGGAAAAGCTTCAACATCTGCTTTCTTACACCATCTTTTCCAATTTTGCATCCTATAACCCCCTGGTGAAAAGAGGAACAATGACTTCATATAGCTGCTGCTTGATTCTTTTGCTGTTTACCTGGAACACTGCTGCCTATGGGCCAAACCAACGGGCACAGAAGAAGGGAGACATTATTCTTGGCGGATTGTTCCCCATTCATTTTGGAGTGGCTGCTAAAGACCAGGATCTAAAATCAAGGCCAGAATCAGTGGAGTGTATAAGGTAAGCTAGTAAAAGGGAAAATAAAACCTTCTGGTGGGGAAGTCTTCACATTTCTTGACTTTAAATTGCATGAATATGGTCTGTAATCTGATGCTTGCAATTGGAAGGTATGATGTCAATAATAGGAAAAAAAGTGTGTATGTGAAAGAGTACCATAAACAATATTTGGACACTAAAAGAGGGCAATCTTTGTACTACCTGAAGCTGCCAAAATATTAATATACTGATGTATCTGGCCGTTCACAGGGAACATTTGCATAGTATCTGAAAATTAGCTTTCCTAGCAGAAGGACAGAAAATTACCAGTAGTGTAACTACATTTGATTAAAGTAGCGCATGGCAAAATAGAAATCAATTTTTTTGTCCAGTTCCGCCTGTCATCTTGTAAGACTTTACAAGCTGTTCAGTTGCCTAAAAAAGTGAAGAGGTGAAAGTAAAATAGGTCATGGCTTTTGAAAAATCCCACTGAACAGATAAATGTCTCTTTAGGACTTTTAAGAGTCCCAAACTTGAGCCCAGGCTTTCCTCACCCAGAGTTCTTTTCTTTTCTGTAAACAATGCATATATGTTTTGTCTTAAGTGTTTGGCAGTTAACCTTGGGGGGAGAAATTCACATGAAAACAATTTCTCTTATTATTAAAGTGTAAACATTTTTATGATGAAATGTGAGGACTTTTTAACCTTGCAACCCTGCGCATAATACACAGAACAAGTGGAAGGTGTGACAGAAGCTGATTGCAACTGGAACATCATATAAATAAAATATAAGAAATTCATGTGGAGTTCTGTCATGACAATGCATGGAAAACACTTCAGTGTTATGGGATTTCTTCTGTTACCATATGTGAAAAACCGTGTATCTGGAATTATTTGGACCCCTCGTTCTCGACTGCGGATCTAGTACAGTTTTGTTGCAGATGGCAGTGAAAGATGGCTGAGTGCATTCCTGTTACGCTCACAGATTTCAGGTGTGGTTTCCCACTGAGACACTGAGCAAGACACGTCCTTCCCGGTTATGAGATCATCCCCAGAACTGTCTTAGGGAGCACACATGAGTGCAATTAAGCAGGGATTATTCTGGCTTCTTCTGTGTGTGCACAGGAAAGTCATGAACAAAATGTATGTGCAATGTCTACTTCATGGAGCAAGAATCTCTGCCAGCTTTTCAGCATTTTATTTTCTCTCCCAAATGCAGCATTCTAAAAGTGGAATGCTGGAAAGCAATGCATGTTTTCAGCTCCATTGTCTTCTTCTCCTGCTCCAACTGGCAGGGAGGCAAATGCAGATATTTGCAAACCAAACAGCTTTCATTTCTGTTGACTCTGGGTCAGCCTCAGTGACTGTCTTCACATGGTCACATTATTGGAAGAGATCGCTGGAAAATGTTCCGCCACGAGTACTACAAGTGTGTGGTTGCCAAAAGGCATGTTCATGACGTAGCACTGCCAACAACAGGCAAATCCTGAAAAGACAGAGTAGATGTTTTAAGGGCACAATGGGAGATCCTTCTTGGTGGCATTCAGTCTGCTGAAAGGTATCCTTCAGCTGAAATTCACCTGGATAAAATCCCTGTTCTTCTTACCCCTGCACCAAGAAGATGAAGGTGCAAAAGAGAAAAAAGGTCACTGCAGAGGCAGGCATTTTTGGCATATATCCTTCAGGGAGCTGGATGAATTGTGAGTTGATAGGATAAGGCAACTGGAGAAAGAATGAAGGTCAGAGATCTGGCTGCAGAAGTAGCAGAAACTACAAAAGGAACAAGGGTATGATTGGACCAGAAATGACTGGAAGTTACTTCATTGCACACATTTTTAACAGAAAATATCTGTTTGCAAGAAGTGTTTAATTCAAAAGAAGGTGGATTGAGAAGACTTTTTGAGATTGGTCATCAGGTTTTAATGATGAAGACAATAAATACATGGGAATATTTGTGTGTATTCCGTGTTATTGATACATGACAAATTGAGAGCAGACCTTTTTCCTGAAAGGATTTTCTATTTTAAGCGGTATTGAAGTCAGAAAATTCCTCTTGCTAGAGTTGTACAGAAATCTCTCAACACAACCATGTTGGTCCTTTTTGGGTTTGGACCCTGTGATCAGGCATTAGCCCATGGCAGGGTCGTGCATGCTGACCCTAGGAGTCCAATACATTCTTCCAGTAATTTGCTAGAATCTTACATTATCACGTACGTTTCCTAAGTTCCAGGCAATTGACTGGTCTGGATTATCAAACTTATATTTTTGAGGGAAGAAAAAAAAATAGGTTCTAGTTTCTTCACAAAGTAAATCTTCCCAATCTTGTAGTGTCAAACAGTTCTGTAGGGTGGGAAATCCACTAGAGAAGCATAAATGTGATGGTACATGGTCAAACCAAAGGTGCTAAATCTGTCCCATACCTTTAACTGTCCTTGTAGCCCTTCCCTGAGCCTTCTCCAGTACTGCCGTATCTTTTCAAAGCTGAGGCTAGTAAGTTTTATACCTGCCCCCTTTTCAGATGGCTGCATACAGCTTTTAATCTCTTTACTACATAGAAAAGTGTGTCTCATCTCACGTAAGAAAATTAGACCCAAGTCACTCTGGGAGTATGAGCATCCTCTCTCTCTCCTCATGCTCTCTTGCCAGCAGCAAGTCATCAGACCGTATGAAAAGCTCCACGACAGGACCTAAGGGTCCCACTGAAACCCTGTGGGTGCTCTATTTTAGGGTTCAGTATCAAACAACTTAAGATAACATGGTTTTCTGCTCTTTTGAGGACTGTTCCACCTGATCTGTGCTGTTTGGACATTTTCCTACAATATTCCCATATTTTTCCCACATATTTAGCTGTGTTCAGTGCCATACATATGTTCCCAATCTGGGCTTCCCAATGGATAGGACAGCTGGAGCTTCTCCAAATGGATAGGACAGTTTTCTTTCCACTTTTTCAGTTTTTATGTTCTTCATGCTCTTGTGGCTCAGCACCTTTCTCTCCAGCTCAGCAAACGTACTGGCCTGAAACTCCTGTGCATACCTGGTGCATGATTATTCAGAAACTACATACATAACTCAGCAGCAAAAGGAAAAGGGAACAGTAACAATCTATTCTCCATTCTTTTTGAGCTGTTGCTACTGAAAATGTATCCTTGTGCTCTGAACACTGAGTTGTAGAGTCCGAAATGAAAACATACTCATGATTTTGCCACACTAAATGTCAGGTACGAATACATAAAGCAAGAGCAGTTTTGTTTCTTGTTTATTGTTTCAGCAATCACGGATCCTGCATTTGATATAAATACACCTCCTGTCTTTGTATGCCTCAGGTGCTGCTGCAGCAACTTTCCTTATAACATTTGCTGATGCATATCTGATGTGCACAGTGGAGGCAGAGACTGAGCACAGCACCAGCAAGCCCTGACCCCCGTTCCATTCCCTGTCAGCACCTTCAGAGGCCTATTTATAACCTGATTTCTCTGCCCTTTCTTGATTTCAGGGAGATTAGCAGTATCCCTGTATTCTGATCATCAGTCTAGCCAAGGTCCCACACTGTGACACAAAGCTTTCAGGCTATGAAACTGTGGTGAGACATTGTCCCCACATCACAGTGCAAGACTTCACTGAGCATGGCTCCAGGACTCTTTAGCCCACTGAGTTTCTCTGTGCATCTGAGAAAACAGAATTTTAATTCTAGCCCTTGCAGATGTATTTGCTAATCCCATTGCTGACCTGAATGTATAACAAGATATTTAGAATTTCATCCCTAAGATGAAATTATATCACTTTTTATCTCTTCCATTCGCCTTCTGAATTGTAATTTTTTAATTTTTGATTTTCTTTGTTCTGCGTAATTCCCCTCGCCCACAGTCCTTGCTTGTAAGATTGGTAAGCAACTCATTATACCTGTGACTGCAGGAATCCAACAAATGACTGAAGGTCTCCCCTTTGCATAGCTTAGAAATAACAGTGGTAGTAGCAGCAATAACATGCAATTAATGTACTGGAAATCTAGAGAGGACAGAGAAATTAGTATGTGCATGCAGCCACTAGAGAAAGACGAGTGCTGGTGTGATCGCAAGGCTTATGCAGGATTTGCCACCATTTTTGAGTATAAGTACCTGTCAGATATGGAAGGGTGAGTGAAAGCTGTATTCAGAGCTTTCACATCACTTTCTCCTTTTTTTCCTTCATATTCCATTGCTTAGTGCCTTGCAAGTGTGATAAATGAAGGTCACGAATACACATGAGGCTGTGAATTATTTCTTTATGGAGACTAGCAAGGATCAGGACCAATTTCCCTGCTGGATCCAGACAGTAAGAGCTGTTAAAACCAAACCATACAAACAAACAGGGGATGGACCTATGGGGAACTTAAACCATGCAGAGAGCTTTGTGTCCCTTAATTTACATAGCCTTGCTTTGAAACATTGACTGAGACTTTTAAGCCATCCTGAGCACGATTTGACAGACATGTTTAGTATCTAGCAAACTGGTCTGCTGCACAGCTGTCCTCTGCAGATGTGACAGTTACAGTGAGATATTGTTTCCGATTTCTCTCTCCCTGTTTGTGCTCCTCCCTGGCAAGAGAAAGATCAGTGGGTTGAATACTCTGAGAGGTGGGAGAACAGGCATCAGAAGGGGAACCTTTAAGGAAGGAGTGTAAATAAAAATTCCCATCTACCCTGTGGGCTCTGAATTATTCTCATTAAACTCTCATTTAGAGCTCAATGGCCACTTTTCATAGCACCACATCTCAGAAATGTTAAAATGCAAGACTATGTGAACATACCTGTAAAGTAATACAGCAGAAAATGAGCTTTGGAGGCTGCTTCTTTTCTGCACCAAGAAAATACCAGTGGCTATTTAAATATTCTGGAAATCTAATGAAAGCTTGCTTCTGATAGTAAATCCTGTACAGCTTCTTTATGGAAATTACCAGTCAAATTTCTGCGTGGCTGACAGAGCATTCCAGTGACTGATCACATTAATCACAGCAGCAGCATAGCACAGGAGGTCAGCTGCATCAGTAGGACCTACCGCCAGGTTCAAAGGCTGCTCTTAGCAATCCCTCATGTACACACCAAGCCAAGAGGAACCTATCTGCAGCCCCTTGCTGAGATCTTACAGTACAGTGGGAGAGAAATTATCCACAAAATATCCTTTCCTAGAAATTGAAAGAATCTTGTTTCGTTTAGAGCAGTTTGGCAGCACTGCCTTTGTCTGACCATATCTGTGTTACAGAACTGATACAATACTATCTCAGTTGACAACATGAGAGCTTGTCTGAAGATCTATCAGGTGTTAGAGAAGACAGTGAGGAGTGCTGTCTTCATCCCATCTGATCGTGTCCTCCTGAGCTGATGATGCTGCTATCAGCAGAGGTGCAAGTAAAGAGAACTGCAGGTCTCCTGCCTAGGTTAGTTTAAGATAAAGCATTGAAAGCATTTCAAAGATATTTTGGAGTCTAGCTCCCAGAAAACAGCCCCTACTGTCCCTCCAAAATAAAATTAATCCAAATGCAAGTACCTAAAGTAGAGGCCTTATACTGTAAATATACACTAATCAGGAGCATATGTCAGAAAGGAAAATAAAAGTAACTGTGTGTCGCGGGGCCTTAGTCTGCATTTACTGAATTAAATGCCAAATATTTCTTTGAAGTGAAGGATAAGACAATCCAGTTCACTGCTTTCAAAGATGCCCTCTGAAGATATCACCTTGTGGCATTTTAAAAAAAATAAAGCCAAATTCCTTTCAAGCAGGCAAAATAATTTTGTGTCATACTTCACTGTATAATTTAAAGTGAGCAGGCTTAAATTTGCTTTTACATATACTCAAATGTGTGAAGCTTTTCCCAGTAGTACAGTGGTATCTTTGAACTTCCCAGCTTCTCAGTAGTCTTCCCTTTAAATATAGAAAATGTGATCAGATTTTTCTCTTTTACATGAGGAGCCTGAATATGGCTCCTTGCTTCAAATCCTATTCATATTAAAAATATCTGTAAACACGTGTAGCTTTTTAAAAAGAAGTGTCAAAAACCGCTTCCTTGTTTCCATTTATCCCAGTGTGTATTACTGACCACTCGAGGAAACGTGGTGTGCCCAACACAACTTCTTTCTGTACACAGCACTCACTGACTAGATCCCTGAGACTTGCTCTTTTATTTCAGAGCTCTCTTGTTGCATCTCATTCCTTAATGGCTTGAAACTAGAGCAAAAAATATTCTAAATTACCAAATTGCTTGTATCAGTAACTCACACTCCTGTGCTTCTAAAGGCTAATCTTAATAAAGCTAACTGTCCCTTTGGTAATAAGTTATAACTAAGGACTCAAACTTTTTGACCTGAAGAGCTCTGTACTGAAGTTGTGCTGTCTGGGCTTTGAGGTACAACCTCAGAGCTGAACCTCATTTGGAATTTGACCAAAGATGTCTGGAGAGGTGAAGTCAAATTGAATAAATGAAGTTTTCAAGACTTAAAGATAAACCTCAGATGTGATATCTTTAGAAATTCTGATCCCAGATGAATCAGATAAAACTCCTGGAATGGAAGTAATGTGGCTTTGTTCATTCAGCTTTGAAAAAGTCAGACACAGCTAACATCAACTTTGGAAGCAATTAATTTAATCCAGCAATTAAAAAAGTTCAGGTCATATATCTTAGAGACTGAAAGGTTGTGATTTCATGCAGCTTGTCTTTAGAAATCTTCACCTTAGTAATAAAAACATTTCTCCAAGCATTTCAAAATGTAACTCATGTGAAACCTACAATTTACCATTTCATATAGAATCTATTCTTGAGCAGGCTATTTCCCCAGGCTTTTCCAGTTTTCAGGCCCGTCACTTTTCCCAGTGGATCTCAAGCATAACAGCATTGACACTTTCCTGTTTTCACCTGCAACTCAGCACAAAACTGCAGACTAACTGGTATCCTGACCCATAGTGCATTCCAAGGAAGGGCAGGTTTCAGTTCATGAAAGATTCTGCCATTCCAGCTGCATTGCCCTAAAGCACAGCAGCCTCACAGGCCCACAACTGGTTGCCAGGGCAACTTTATAGGAGAAAACACAGTAAAACTTCATGATAACGTGTATCAAAGGTACTTTCTTCTTCCTGCTTTCCACAAAGAAATTTCTCTCAAATTTTTGGATAAGCAATCATCCTGCTTCAGTTTCTTCCACTGCCAGCCTACTGATGCCATAAACAGGGACTCCCAGCTCCTGCAGCACATTTGCCACCAATCCACAGCTCCGAGTTAGCTCCATGAACAGGTGCGAAACAATCGGAAAATTCAGCTTCTTCATTTTAGAGACGAGAGGAGGCTTCACAGTTTCAGTTTCACAGGCCAGCTCTGAGGACATCTTCTGAGTTCATGTCTAAAGCAAATGTGTGAGAGCACCATAATAATGAGAAAAGTTGCTCCTTCAGTGAAGGCACTGAAGTATCTAATTAACAAGTTACCAGTTTACGCTAGGATTTATATTTATAGCATGTCTCTGTTCTCTGGTATGAACAGTCTGACTGTGCTCTCTGTCACAAAGTGAAGTGTGTCACGTGAGGCAGAATTTCTCTGAGCAGAGCTCCCAGGCACCTCTGCATCCAGCAGCATGCCAGTGCTGTGGCTCAGCCTGCTCTGCCTGCCCAAAGCCAGGAGGAGCTGACACACCCCGGGAGTATCCCTGAGCCTAAGTCCCAGGCAGTATCAACACAAGCTTAGCAGACACTGCCATCTGCATTCAGAAACATGTCAGAGGAGCCTCGAAGCATTCCTGGCAGGTGTAGCTTTGAGTCAGAGGATCACAACATCCATTTCCTCAGGTATCACGACATCAAGTTTAGGGTCCTGAGCACAAGGGACAGGCCAGAGTCATCACTCCAGACATGCTGTCTTTCAACTTTCCCAGATTTTAGGGGACTTAGAAAAGTTCACCGCTGGAGTGAGGTCCCAAACTGAAAAGTTGAAAGCCAGAACTAAATCTCATAGCATAAGCATGCCTCTTCTGTAACCACTGAAGACAAAAGCAAAACTTTCCAAATTTAGTAGGATGAAGGAAATAGTGTAAGTTGCTTTTACCTTTTGTATCTGGAATTTTACCCTCTGTCTTTGCCTCATTCCTGATCTTCTCTCCTCGGTTTTCCTCCTTCTCATTCTATTTTGTTTTTATTTTTGCTCCCCCAGGTATAATTTCCGAGGCTTCCGCTGGCTTCAGGCTATGATCTTTGCCATAGAAGAAATAAACAGTAGCCCAACTCTCCTTCCCAACATGACCCTGGGATACAGGATATTTGACACTTGCAATACAGTCTCAAAAGCCCTGGAGGCCACACTGAGTTTTGTGGCCCAGAACAAGATAGACTCCTTGAACCTGGACGAATTCTGTAACTGCTCAGAACATATCCCTTCCACCATTGCGGTCGTGGGAGCAACTGGCTCTGGCATCTCCACTGCTGTGGCCAATCTGCTGGGACTCTTTTACATACCTCAGGTATGCTTCCACCTCACTTGTTTAGGTTACAGAAGTGGCCTGCTTCTCTACTCTGCAGAGATTAAGCAAAGATCACTTAATCTTTGCCATTTCCAATAGAACTTTGAGGAGAGAAACAATAAAATGGGGGTTGAGAGGGGGGTGGGTGTAATTGTTATGACAGAAATGTGTTTTGCTAGCACTTTGCAGTCCCCAAATACAAAGGTTACTAAGCAGCCAGTAACAACATTTGGCTAACAGCAGCCTAGTCTAGGAGGACTGAAGTCCTCTAGAGTGGTTTAATCTGTGAACACAGGTATTTTAGGTCAGTCAATGACAGTTGCCAGCCCTGACAGCTTAGTTGTGTTGTTACTTTACAGTGGTGACTCTCTGGTCTGGTCCAGCTCCTGCAGAGCCCACTCAAGGCAGAGCTCAGTCATTGCCAGCTGCTCTTTAGGTCTCTCAGCATCTCTGATCATTCAAGTAGGTGACCAGTAAAGTTGTTGCTTATGCTGATCGGGTGCTATGGAGGTTTCTTCTGAGCTGACTTGCCTTTCTTTTGCCGTAGGGCACGCAAAACAAGGTTTGTGAAATCATGCAGATATGCCCCCTTGCACCGAGGTCATCCGTGTGGTGATGCGGTTGTGCCAATTCCTGTGTCGCAGCATCCTTCGGGCTGCATTCTGACTCCGGGGCCAGGGCCAGCATCCATGCTCCCATCCTTTTGTTTAAGAGGCTGTTGCTCTGCCAAGACCTTAAACAAAATACAAGGCTGGCTTAATGTTGTTTCTCCTGATTTTAGATTTCTACACTGAAGTCAGCTTTGGAAAAAATGCTTGGCCTTATCCATTTAAGTGTTGCCTTGTATAGCCTAACACTTCCAATTCCTCTTCCAAAATTAATACAGGTGCCAGAGCTCACAAGAGCCCTTATAACAAGATTGTGTCACAATGTGCTCTCAGTCTGTCCTGAGAGATATATCTTTGCTTCAGCCAGGTTCCAATTCCCATCTGCACCACGAATGAAGAAGGAAGGATTCTTAATCGCCCTGTGCACAGTAATATATCTTGTCTGTTGAGTCTTACCAGTCTGACTCCTTTGCAGGAGTCTGAAAAACTGGGCATTTGATCTCTGAGTGGGGCAGGAATGGTTTAAGCTGTGCTATCTGGGTATTGCCCAGAGTGGCATTGGAAGTTGGCATGTAATAAACACCCTGATGACATCTTATGAGGCATTGTTGATTTACACACCACAGTACCAGGTGAACAAGGGCAGCCCAGAAGGGTTGGTGAGTTCAACTGAACGTAAGAGATTGTTTGCAGTTCTCAGGCTTTCCCTTTAAACAGAGAATGACATTTGTCCTTTGAGGCAGTAGCCTTATCTAGGTGCTGCAGAAAGGGGTAGATGTCAGGAGGTTCAGTTCTGGAACGAAGTCCCAGCCAGGTGGTTGAAGCATGACAACTGAAAGCAGGCTTTTAGACTGGCAGTTGTCAGGTAGAATTGTCACAGCCATTTATAGCATGGCCATTAGCAAATCCAGGCTTATTAGGCCCTGCATTTCAGTACTAGTTGGAGATATATTTTACAATTAATGTAAGGCTCATTACTCATTCTGTTGACGTAGACACTGAAAATGTTACGACTTCTGTTCTGTTTCTCAGTACCTCACCTCAGTTTCCCTTTACAGCACGCGTGGCAGTGGGACATGTTGTCTGTACCTCTTGGCAAAAGGGTGAAGGGGGTGAGAGTAGCACTGGGCAAGAGCCTGTCCAGGAGAGAGTACAGCTCTGCGAAAGGAGGATTTACTCCTGTGGCCCTTGAAAATGCACTGGAAGACCTCCTTTTCTTTCTTCTTGCAGAAACATTAAATAACAGAGTTTAAGGGGGAGATAAGGTTTTCTGTAAATTTCCACTTTGTAAAAAATGAACTGTTTTCTATAGAAGACTTTTTCAAATGAGAGTCAGTCCTAAAGAATTCAGATACCAATCTCAAAATGCATTTTAGAAGCTCTTGAGATCTTTAAACTGTTATTATCTGGAGTTTATGGTTTTCTTCCTACTTGTAGATAATTCAAATTATATCTTAAGAGCATATGGCACTTGTTCTGATTAGGAAAATAAAATATTTCTTGATAGTTTTAGAAAAGGAAATAAAATCCAATTTTAACCATAAAACATGGTGGCTTATGAAGCATGGAATGCCCACTGGCTTTTTTGCTTATTCTGGCCAGCAATCAGGAAACACTGCTAAAGTAGCATTACCCTAACGCTCTGCAGGATCAAGGGAGCTGATATACATCACATTCGTCTTATGTCAGCTGCCAGGGATTATATATAAAAGGCATATGGTGCCTGACGGAGCATGTTTAAGGATGGGGACGGATGTCAAAGCCAAGGAGAGACAGAGTAGCTTTGGGATGGCAATACTGTCCTGCTGTCTCTCATGTCTGCTTCAGGACAGAGAAAGCCTGGGCTTTGTCTTAATTAAGTGCATTGTCCTCATTTATCTAGATGGCACATTGTTTTTATTTCTGGATTTGGCAGAAGTCTTTGCCATTTCTCCAATCTAGTGTCCATTTCTCTCTCTCTCGGATCCTTGACCTTGCAGGTGGGTACAAGCTGGCTCCAGCCTCTCAGGTCTGAGCAGCTGCTCCTGTATGCGTGCCTCTGTAGGACAGGCACAGCTACAGGAACGTGCAGGCTCTTGGAGTGGATCACCTGCAAACACAGGCTAAGAAAATGGGGCTGCCAGTGTGGTGCTCAGCTCCCTCCCTGCCCCATCTGAGGTTACCCAGGCTGACAGTGATGCTAGGTAAATAGATGTAATTTATTTCTAGGCATTTCACTTTATGGTGTGTTTTGCTTGTGTGCTGTGCTCTGACAGGTCAGCTATGCCTCATCCAGTCGTCTCCTGAGCAATAAGAACCAGTTCAAGTCCTTCCTGCGCACAATCCCCAACGATGAGCATCAGGCCACAGCCATGGCAGACATCATCGAGTACTTTCGCTGGAACTGGGTGGGAACAATTGCAGCTGATGATGACTATGGCCGGCCAGGGATTGAAAAGTTTCGGGAAGAGGCGGAGGAGAGAGATATCTGCATTGATTTTAGCGAGCTCATCTCCCAATACTCAGATGAAGAGGAGATCCAACAGGTTGTGGAGGTCATCCAGAACTCCACAGCAAGAGTGATTGTTGTTTTCTCCAGTGGCCCAGACCTGGAGCCTCTCATCAAAGAGATTGTCAGGCGAAACATCACTGGCAAGATCTGGCTGGCAAGTGAGGCCTGGGCCAGCTCTTCCCTAATAGCCATGCCGGAGTTCTTCCGTGTCATTGGCAGCACCATCGGGTTTGCACTGAAGGCAGGACAGATCCCAGGCTTTCGTGAGTTCCTGCAGAAGGTGCATCCTAAGAAGTCCATCAACAATGGCTTTGCCAAGGAGTTTTGGGAGGAGACATTTAACTGCTATCTCCCTGATGGGTCCAAAAATTCTCCTGCTTCAACTTCCTTCCACAAGGGCCATGAAGAGGGGCTGGGATCTGGAAATGGAACATCTGCCTTCCGACCTCCGTGCACGGGGGATGAGAACATCACTAGCGTGGAGACGCCATACATGGACTACACACACTTGCGGATATCCTATAACGTGTACTTGGCAGTGTATTCCATTGCCCATGCCCTGCAGGATATTTATACCTGTACCCCTGGGAAGGGACTCTTCACCAACGGGTCCTGTGCAGACATTAAGAAGGTGGAGGCATGGCAGGTAAGCCTTTCATTCTTGTGCCTGTGCAATATCTCTGCAGAAGGAAAGACAAGCTGTCCCAAATGCCCTTTAGGGTGCCTTTCATAGTCCTGGGTCTCAGACACAGCATAAGGCTGCTGGGATGCAGTGTGTGACTGTGTGTGAGGTAGGTGCATGCTCCCACCCCACAGGGAATGCAAGGTAAGTTGGGTTAGGCCTGCAGTGAAAAGGGCTTAAACCAAGTCAAATTTTCTTGCATTTGCTGTGGGCCAAAAGTGCACACACAGACAATTACCACAGCCTGGCTGACGCAAGGTAACTTGATCATATATTGAGCCTTACATAAACAAAAGGGCCTGGAGAGAACACATAAACAAGGAAAACAGTTTTTAGAGTTCATTTTCTTTGGCAAGCTTTACATCTTTTGCAATCCCACAGCAATTTTCCATACAGGCTGTATTTTTTTCCTCACAGTTTTAAGCTTATATAGGATCAAACTAAAGATTGAGTAGTGAAGGAAAATAATGTGCAGCTCTTGGGCAGAAAATAGATAGCTGCTTTGATTTAACCATGGTATTTGTGAACTGATGAAATTATACTAACTTCTTCGTCCCATTTACCCATTCATTCAATGCATTCTGCCCACTGGCACATGGATCATACTCTGGCATTTTTTCTCCTGATCCTTTATGAATAGTCTATACCTTACTATGTGTTTGATCATGCTGTCCAATGTGGTATTCACTTTGTGGTTTTAATATCTACTGCATTCTTAACACAATTAGCATGGACTATCAAATGATATGTCAAATATGTACCAAATTCTGTCTGCCTCATTCTAGTAGTCTCAAAATGCTTGAGACCAAACATGCCTGAAATCAAAACAACACAGATGAATAAATGGAGGATCACTTCCCCATTTGCATGGATAATTTCCTCTCTTTGGGATAGTCTAACCAAAACAAAGTCTGTCCTTGCCACAAACTGCAGACGTCAGATCACATTGACATGTGGGAACTGCTGTTTGGTTCCTGTCTAGTCTCAGTTAACTCAAAAACATCAGCCAGACTGAAATAAAAGGCTTTGTCTTGGCATTTATCAGAAACCTGCACTGCTCTAGGTGCCTGATTGTGTTTACCAAAACCACTTTACTCAGAGTTGATGAGTGCAGGGTTTGACCCTGATTTAGAGGAATCCTGCAATTGCTGGCTCTCTGCAAAGTTTCTGTCTTTCAAAGCTATTCTGCTTTTCAGGAAAATACTGGTAGAAATGGGCAAGTTGCAGACAGATTTAGCTTTCACTGTTGTCAGTAAAACTGATCCAGAGTAAATGTAGTTTAATTCATTCCTTTATGCCTTGTCAACTTGGAAAGTGAAGCTGGATATTCATGCCACTGCTAAGTAAAATAATGTTTTTGTTGAAGATCCTGCAGTTGGGAGGAACGACCTCTCATTTCTGTGTCGCTTGTCAGGTGCTGAAGGATATATGCATCAAAATGTAAAGCATCCTGCTGATCAAGGCATTTGGATATAGATACTTGCCTGAGAGGAGGGAATCAGCATCAAGAAGGAGTATGTAGAGAATAACCTGACTGGGCAGAAATAGGGAGTGCTACAAAGGACCAGGCTATACTTACAATGACCACCGTCATATGATGTTGGTTTTCAAGCCTACTTGTACATTTTTTTCACTTTGTTTCAAAATCAAACACATGAATAGCAGGTAAATGCCAAATTTGTGTGTACACCTACTTCATACCAGGCATTGCAGCTCATTACCCTCAGGAAGCTTTCCTCAGCCCTGGGAGTAATGAGTTTACCTCACAAACACACAGCCTCCAGCATCTCCAGAGAGTGGTTTTCTGACAATCATACAGAAGAAAATCTTTCTAGTAAAGTCAATCTCATTTGCAGTGGTACTTCTGCCAGTGGTCACAGCCTGCTCCCTTTCTCACAGTCAGGTCAGGGTTTTCTTGATGGGAAGTGACCTGAGAGAGCAAGGACAGGGTTAGGTGGCCCCCATACCTGTGACTGGAGAGCAGCTGCTCACAGTGTCTGCAATTACTGCCCAGGTGCTGTGTGGTAGAGATAAGGTGAACCTGCTGAACTTATGGCTCCATTAGCCTGAGCTCCTGTCCGGAGCAGCCCTTGCCAGCAGGGTCAGTGGCTGGGGAGCAAAATTGGTACATTCCACAATTTAATTATGTACCATTTAATGTTGTTGCCTTTCAATGGCATTATCTTATTAACATATATGAGTTTTTATTGTTGTGTGCTAATTGCTAATTTTTCTGTACTTATAGCACAAATCTTTCGGGGGATGTGTTCTATATCATTTGTGGAGGGTGCTTGTGTTGGTCCATATATAAACCCAGGATTTTTACCTCAGTGATCAGTTCATTTGAAATGGACAGCCTAGAAGGGAATCACTGTAAGCTGATTAAACTGAGTGAAGTTTTAGTATTAAGAATTTACCATCTACAGTTTAAGAAGGCTCTACGTATGTTTCAGCTTGGGGAGTGCAGGATTTTTCTGTCTCCTAAGCTGAAATATCAAATACTACCAATTTTCATATTTACTTATTTATAGCTACTTGTTTAAGACACTGTTTGCTCATTTTCTCCACCTCAGTCAGTGATCTGTGACAGATGCTGTCCATAAATTCAGTCATGCTTCCTTTTGTTTTACCAATGCCTCTGAAGCTGGCTGTGGGCATTCCCACTGGAGATGGGACTGGTCGGCCCAAGCTGTCCAGCTGCCTCGGCATGCGCAGAGATACAGGCACAGGCAGAGCTGGTGAGCAGGCAGGACAGCTTCCAGGCTGTGCTCAAAAGAACCTGTGCCACTCATTCCACATGCAGAGCTGGCCAGGGAATTCAGAATCCTTTATCTGAAAATGGAACAGCTGGCACTTCAGGATTCTGCAGAAAATTGCAGATTTTATTAGGATGTCTGTGCTGCCCTTACTCCGAGCAATCTGAGCTCTTGTTTTAAGAATCTGTGCTGCTTCAAGGCAGAAGATAATCGAGGTGCACACCTTTGCAAGATGCCTGCAAAGGGCAGACAGTATTGTCTGCATGTGCCATTGTTGTGTCCTGCACAATATTGAACAAGGTCAGCTCTATTACTTCTTTTTGCACTGTTTTGCTCAAGTAACAAGAAGGTGCAGAGCAATCCAGAACAAAATGTATAAATTCTGTCACTTTGGGGCAAGACAAAATTTTACAAAAAGCACTAAGAATTGAAGTGCATGAGTGCAAATAGTACAACAGGAAAAATCCTCCTAAGGGTTTCTAATGCCTCTGGCTGTCAGAAGACCACTCTCTTCAGCTGGGGGGTTCTGACTTTTTAGGAGACCATATCAAGTAGAGCTAATTTTGTGTGTTGCTCTTGTTCGGGGACTTGCCTACCCCAAACACAAGCTCCCATAACCTACAAAACGGGAAGTGGGAAATTATGGCAGGAGGTGGGATACGGGCTCAGAACTGCTGTACTGATGCTGCCTCTTCACCATAATTCCCTGCATTTTTGGTCCGTTTCTCCATAACTGCTTTAACAGTCTGGTTTTGAAGCCCTTTTTCTTAATATCTTCCCTGATAAGATTTCTCAGGTCCCTCAAGTTCATTCATTTTCTTGGTCTCTGCTCATGAGGCTGTTTCTGTGGTCACTTCTAGGAAAAAGTCCGTCTCTTCTTTTTTCAGTTCCTCTCTGAGCATTTACAGGAGCCTCCCTGATGTCTCTCTGTCACTTCAAACACTGTGTGATCCTGCAAAAAAATAGGGAGAAAACTAATAGGAATCCTAATCTCTCCTTCAGGGCAAATACTTCCTATTTCATATTATTAAGGTGTGAGAAGATGTAAGACCTGTCTTATCTTCAGACCAAGTTCATTCGGTTTCTGCCCATTCATCTGTATTCTTGATGAGCAGCGGCTGGGCCTCTCTTTGTGTCTTGCAGTAAAGGCATTGTGATTAAATGAGGAAGACAGGCTTCCAAGGATTTGAGAAGACAAAGATGGGCAGTCACAGGGTCATTGAGCAGAGCATCTTTGGGTTGACTCCCAGACAATTTGCAGGTTGCTGTTACACTGGAGGCTGTGAACTTTGGCATGAGTGAAAAATGAGAGGTCTTCTAGGCATCAAGGCAAAGCATAGTGCAAGGGCTGAAAAATGTATGGTGCTAATGATTCGCAAGTTAGAGACGTGCTCATGTGCATTATTCTATGCCTGGAAATCTGATTGACCTCAGACTTGGTGAAAAGCTGCCATATGCTGTTCCACAAAATAAAAACAAACACAAATTGGCTTCACCTAGCAACACCTGAAGTCTTTTATTACACTTGTTCACCTCCCAGCTAACAGTTCCTTCCTCAGTGCTAGTGATGCGCATTGTGAAGAGGTAAAAATGGATTGGCGCCTTCTCCAGCTTTACATTTAGGCATGTCTGCCTGGCTGGAAATTGATTCTGCAAGGCTTTAAAGAAGTAAATAATGCCTTAGATGACATAGACCTTTGAGCCTAAAGGCTTATCTAATCAATTTTTTGTCTATTAAACTATAGAGGCCTGTCTGAACAATTCAAAACCAGCTGCTTTGTGGTATACAGAATTAAACAGTATCAGAACAGCTATTAACTATGGCTGGTGTGAAAATGAGTCATTTGGGAAGAACCACAAGGAAAACAGAGGAAGCTGTTGAATGTCAGACAACTGCAAAACCTTGCCTACTCTGCATTACAAATGCACTGGATATGTATTTGTTGTGAACAGAAGGCAAGAGGTGTGTCTTTGTTGTGGGAGACAGAATTGAGAGGGATACAACTTGAGCCACGCACAGAAACATTGGGGTCAATAGAGCAAACACAGCTATTTCCCCACGAGGGCAATAACAGACAATTGCTTATTCATCAGTTTGAAGATAACACCTTGCCATCAGCTGAGAGCATCACTTGTGAGATCTTCCACTAAGCAGACAATAGGTGGAGTATGATTTAGATGTCTCTACAGCTAAAAGGAGAAAGACTTAACTGAACTCACCAGGAGAAAAGGTGCTCAGAAACTGTTGCCCTAACAAGGCTGCTAGAAGAAGGGTGAATGACCCACATCCAGCAAATACAAAAAAGGAGTTACGGTTATTAATTACTAAGTAAAGAATGGCTGACATTCTTCTGAATAGGGGTAGTACACACTGCCTGATGACCAAACCCACAGTATTCTTGTCTGCCCCCAAACACGTTGAATTTTTCATAAAAGTCACTTTTAATATAGTCACTTATGCGCTGCTTTACAACAAAAGCTGTATTTGAAAAGAAATTTTTTATATTTATGAAGCTCATTTATGAAATACTTTTGTCAGTTGGGGAAAAGTCAGTTTTGCAGCCTATAGTGGGAATTTTAGGGAAGGCTCCATGAAGTGCTTATATAATATATCGCTGTAGCAGCTTCAGATAACAATTATCCCTTGAATTACCAAGACGTCAGACACAAGTGTCTGTTACAAAGACACAGCATGTCTTTGTTACAGAAAATAATGTGAAGTTTCTTCCAGCACTGACCTTTCCTGATACTACTCACAAATGGAGCCAGTGATAAAGGACACCTTTTGAGAGCTTCCTAAAGGCACTCACAAAGTGGGATGAGGAAACAAGTGGATATGTAAAAAATTTCCATTTATCCCAAGATATGGTTGAAGCTAACTTCAAAGGCATGATAATCATAGCATAGGTCATTATTTCATTTCTTTCTGGGTAGTCAGCCATCTTCACAAACGCTTTACCAACCAGTAACAAAGTTTTATCCCCAAAGTGAACTTCCATGCACTATGAAGGACTGGTGTTGCTCCACAGAGAAGTTAGGAGGAAGGAGAACAAATTACTTTTTATGGTGACCCTTTTGCCTTGTAGAATTATAAGACTGATCTTCCAACTGGACTAGAAGCAATACTTTGCTCTGAAAGGACTTTTACCAGTGTCTGTAGGAAGAATGACATCAAAGACTGTAGAAATCAAAGCCTTGACATGAGATTTCTTCGTTGGGCAAGACTTACACTGACAGAGGAAATAGAAAAAACAGATTTAAGCTAGTAGCCAAGTGGAACACATGCCCAGACAGGGTAACTGAATCTCCTGGAACATTAGTTGACCATTGATGGGATCTATGACCCTGCTTGCCCACTCTGAATGTCTGAAACACTTGTGTGAGTTCAGTTAACTCACTGTGACTATAGGAAACTTTGAGACTCTTTTTTTCCCTCCATGGATAGTACTTCTTGAATAGATTATAAATAAACATTGAACTCAGGTTTCATTAATTACCATGGTTTTGTTAAAAGAAATGACACCTAGAGTGCAGAATCTGTTGGTTCTCATTCTAACAGAGCTTACCCAAACACTGAAGTAATTCATCCTATAGCTCCAAACAGGAACGAATTCACAGTCAAAAGCTATGACTTTCTCCTGGCCTAGGGAGCAGAACAGTTCTTCAAAGCAGTATCAGTAGTGCTCTGTGCAGGATGCAGTTTCAGATCTCGTTGGGACTCTGAAGAGACTGATCCATAAAGGGCTGTTTGAAGAAAGCAAGAGCAAAGGGGTGTAAAGGGACACATCTACACAATTGTTCCCTGCACATCTTGGTAGGGATGGCATTAAACACCTCCCAGAAAATACATTTAAATCAGACTTTGATTACACAAGACAACATACGTGAATTATACTACTTGAAAACACTGAGCACTTGAACCTTTGGATCTATTAATAGCTTTAATAATATGAAAAATTTTAATGTGTTATTTAATATTAAACTTAAGTTAATAAAAAGAGCCCTATCTTAAGCTGTTAGATACTTCGCCATAGTAGTTATTGTGCAGTGTGGTGATGTCCCCAGAGCATTAAAGCGTCATTTATTCAGTTAGGACTTGTGCCAATAGATCCTTCACCCTTAGTACACAGCAAGCTGGGCCATTGTACCCAAAGGATTGCTCCATATTATATTTACTGCAAGTGAAAACCAAAGCAATTATGGCAGTAAGTCTGGACTAAGTGGCTCTGATTTTTTTTCATGTCATGGCTGTAGGTAAAGACAGGAGCATACAGCACAAAATACCATCTAACAGCACTGACAATTAGTTTTCATTGTACCGGAACAATTACATTTTTCTGTCCAGAAACCATCTCTCCCCGCAAAACCTTAACAGAAACCTAAAAAATGTTCAAATGGAGTCAGTTTGCAAATGATCATGCAGCTTGAAGTCCTTTGCATAATTACCTATGTAAATTTATGCCACGTTCAGGAAAGTAAGTAATCTTGATGCAGCTAAGGGCTGCTTCACATCAGATGTAAAACCTAGGTATTTCACTTCTGAAGGGCTGTGTTTGACAGCCAAACTTGTGTTTAGCAAGATTTATTTTCCCCAAAGACATGCTGACTAGTAGACCTTTTTTTTAAATTAGTATGATCCATGGCAAGCCACATCTCTTGTCACAGATCATGTCTGATTTCCAGTTGGGATTTACTGACCTTTAGTTTCATTGGTCCTTACTTGGGCTTGCTTTATTAGATTTAAAAGTCCAGATGAAGTATGCATCATTTTTCTCCATATAATATTTATGCCCATTGATCAAATTATTCCTCGGTCTTACCTTGATAATTTAAACAGAGTGGACTTTTAGTCACAAGGTATGTTTTGTGCTTTAGTTCCATATCTTGTCCATTCACTCATCCTTCTTTTTGGCATGTGTTCAGTATTCCTTCAACAGACTCAGCACAGCCAGACAGTGAAAAAAATCCCACATTTGCATACTCCTATTGCTTCCTCATTTGTAGGAGCCCAAGGTACCTGAGCCTTCCATGCCACTGTGTGCAATGGAAAGGTCACATTTAGTTGCCAGTAATACTTTGCAGCAGGTGGTACCCTTTCTGTGCCCGGCGTGAATTCCTTATGCCTTGATGCACAAGCCCGAATTTTGCTGTATTAAACACAGATGTTTGAAAGCAATCTGAGGGGAAGGGCTTTTTCTTGAATATTATTTACTGTTACCTTAATCCATGAATTTTCTGCAAGTTTTCCCAGCAGTACTTTTGTAGCTGCTCCCAGAGTACTGATGAACGTATTGGGAAACTGTGAGTTGTTTACTGAGGCTGGAGGAATCCCCCATGAACTGATGATCTGCCCCAGCTGATACCTGTTGGGCAGTTCTGGACCCACCTTACATGAAGTATAAAGCTCAGTTTCTCCACTTTTGAAGGGGTATGTCTGTTAACCCAATCTGAATTTAAGAAGATCTGTATTCCTGAAATGTTATTAGGTGGCAGGAATTATGTTTTAGCCCTATAGTTTTGTATTAATTGCTCCTCAGCCCTAAGCTCTTGTTTTCCATTGTTTTTCCTGTGATTGATGTCAGGCTAACCAGCCTTTGGCTACAGAGGACATCCCTCTGCCTTTTACAGTATTGTCTTTTCTTGGCAGCTGTTGCAGCCCACCAGAGGCTGACACTGAACAGAACTTTGGACACAGCGTTGGGAATGCATTACACTTGCAGGTGTAGCAGAAAGGTGGATTGGGGTTGCTGTGGAATAAGATTAGATAGCATATTGACTTTGTCATTCAAAGCCAGTGGCATTTTTATGTGTATATCATAAACCTACTATATTAGTGCTCTCTTTATTGCTCATGGAGTGTTGTGATGAACTGTCTGGTTCTGTCAGCCTTTTAGATCCAATTTAAATTGCTCAGGCTGCCCTCTAATCTCTCTTTAAGGACCTTCCACCTCAGTTAATGTCACATTATGGCTCCAAAACAAGTGCCCTTGAGAAGAGTATGTCTGTGACTTTTCCTGATAGCAAGGGTACTAACACATCATTCATTTAGCTTTCCTGTACCCCCTCAGCTCTGTCTTTAGCTTTCCATCCTCTTTAGCTGTCTCTTACAGCCTTAATGTCATGAGGATCTGGCATATGGGACACCTTTCAATTTTAATATGTTCAAGGAACTTCTTAATACACTGCCTGGTGATTTTTTTTCTTCTTTGTTCTCCAGGATTTTTAATGTTCTACTTTCTGTCAATACAACACCTGTGTTTTTCAGCCTTATTTGGATGTTCTGTGTTGGATTAGTGCTTTTAGAGCCCACCATAATAAATACTGCTATTTGAGCTCTATTTATATGATGAGGGTGGCATCCTCATCATACAAATTACTCCTTAATTAATGAGCTTTTATTTTAATGAACACAGGCAAAATTCTGAACTGATAATGGGTTTATCATGTATACGGTACAGTCAGTCAGTCCCTTCCTCTAGCATGTCCATGGATTTTTTCCATTTTGTGGATTTCAGAGGCCTCCATCATCACTGTCCTATGCTTATATATCACTGGAGCAGAGACTAGTCAGAAGCCTCCCTGACTTTATATAACATCATATCCTGCATCTAGGGGTTTTCCATAGACATTATTTTTCATTTTCCTACCATAATTTTTGTCCTAATTCCTAGGAACTGAATCAATGCTCAACTCACAGAATTTGTAAGGAGGGAAGAGGTGCTGTCACTCCAGCCATCTCTCCCCAGAAGAAACCTACTGCAGTCAGTAGATCAGATTAAATCTGTTTGGGATGGCACTGAACTGGGACTGAGGCTACTCCAAATGCCCCAGCTCCTGAAGTTGCATGTAGGAAGGATTTTTTTGGACTCTAGGGAGGTAATATTACAACATCATGCTTTGGGCCATACAAATATGTTGGGGTACCATCATACAGCTGGATCTTGATTTAAAACAGAAAAAGGGAAAATGTTAGAGGTAAAAAGTATTTCATCATCTCTTTTCTACTCTAGAGCTAGTCAAACTCACTAATTGCAGTTAATGGAAACATCACTGTCCAAACCAGCATTTTGATAGACTCAAAATGAATTGTTTCCCCTTTTTCCCCCTAAAAAACATAATTACAGTTAAAAATGGAACTAGTACTTGAAGGCCACATTTTTGAGTTTGACTTTAAAAAGTATATTTGCACTGAATTTCATTTGACAAGATCTCACGTGACGTTTTCCTATGTAAATCTTCGGTCACACTGGGCAAGATAATTATTCTTTACCATAGCACACCTCTGTGAGGTGCTGTTTGCTATTAGCTAAGCGTTACACAGTACAGGCTCAGGACTGGTGTTCTATGGACAACTGCATTTAGAACTGTAGGTGTGCACAGGGCCAGCAGGAGTTGTGGAGGACCTTGGGGAAACAAAATATCTTGGTCCCATCCTTACTGTGTCCTGCGAACTCCTAAGTGATGGTTAAATCAGTCTGGAAATTTCGCTTTCCGGGTTTTTCCCTGGCCGAGCTCACAAGGCAGAGGCAGCGCAGCCACGTCTCCAAAGCGTCCTCGCCGCTCAGCAGGGAGCAGAGGAAACGCAACGGAGAATCTCAGAGCCGGGTGAGAAAATGCGCTTTTTTCCTCTTCGGTGCGGCTCGGCCAGGTAGCCTGATTTTAAGGCAAAAGCGTCCCAAGAACAAAGGAGGCGGGAGGGACAGTCCAAAAGCTTTTAATCCGACGCAGTCAGGACCTACACAGGTGAATACAGCAACTAGACTGGCCAATGCAGCAACTAGACTGGCCGAATTCTCGAGCTGGACTGGCACTGAGATGGGCGTGGAAACTCTTTTTCAAGGGGACGGTAACAGAACAGGAACCAATGAAGGACAGGGAGAGGGGAGGACACAGCTGGGATACAGTCCAATGAGGGAGTTTGGGGGACGGAGTTGTAACACAGAACAAATGCAGAACCGAACTTAACAGAACTTTCCAGACTAAGGGGAAGAACAATCTTCAGGGTGCTATCCAGTGGGCTGCGGCTTATGATCAGGCTAAGCCACTCCCATATGGAAAAGCAGCCATGAAATGCCAAAATGTTGCAAGACCATTTCTGGATTCCTTTGGGAAACCCTGTGACTCATTAGACAGGTCTTTCAGAAGCATTTCCGACCCAGATTTGTAATGGAATTGAGGCATCTACAAACACCAGTAAATACCTAATGGGTTTTTCTGAAGTATCTCAGTTGGACCTGACTTGTGCAGCCTCTGTTGTGAAATCCGCTAGGCTTGGGCTTTTGATTTCTCTCTGGACATCCTTGTAAATATGGTACTGTAGTAAATCTGATCCTAAATCAGATTAGTCCTATTTTATATCAAGAACCATTTAGAAATGCTTGCTTTTGACATTTTTGGTTAAGTTACTTGCTTCTACTGCTGTAGTAGTAGCTATTAATTTGTTGTTTTGTCACCTTTCATTGTTAAGAAAGCATCAAAGCTGCTGCAGGTTTTAATCAGCAGAGCAGGGTCACTTGGTTGCTGGTGAGAACATCACATAAGCTGACCCATCAAGCCCAGTTACAGGCAGTAAAACTGGTCCTTGTCTTAGGAAACTCTAGGCTTCACCAGTTTCCAAGCTAAGCACTAACAGCATAGAATGAGACAAGGGAAGCACCACGCACCTTCCTCTGAGCAGCAAGCGAGGGTGTTTCCAATGCAGTCCACATGAGTTGCTTCCTCTCCCAGTTTCTGGAAGTTTCTATTGGAGATCCTGCTTCTCTCTCACAACGAAAGGGCATCATGTATGCGTGGGTCCCCACATCAGCACCAGTGCTGCCCCTCCTCAAGGACAGGGCACTGGTCGATGGAAGAGGCAGAGAGAGATCCAGCCCCCATCTGCCCAGGGATCATATCCTTGACAGAAGCAGAATGGAACCAATTATCAGTTGCAATATGACAATCTGCACATCTTGTCATGTCAGCTTGATGTCCTGTATTTCTCTGGAGACCTGAATGGAGTGAGTTGCCTTTGCAGGGATGGGGGTCTGTGCTTCTGTGAGAATATATTGCCTCTTCCCCATAAACCACTACGTGTGTCATAAACAATTAAATAATTCCACTCTTTCATTTCTCTTGAAATGGAAGACTGACTGTCCAAGAGCTATCATCACCTCTGGGCTTCTCTGATCTTCCTTTAATGTTATTCTTCTTTTCTGATGAAATTACAAGAACTAACAGCTTTTTCCAGAGGATTCTTGTACTACTGGCACTGGATTTTCAGTATCATTTTCTTTCTTACTTTCATATCCTAATATTTTGTTTGCTCTTTCCGCTACATAACGCAGAGAGTGTTTTTACTGAGCTGCCTACAATAATGAACAGGTCTTTGTCTTGAGCGGTTAGTTAATTTTCTTCAATAAAAATTATGAATAGCTTAAATTATTACTTCTAACATATGGCACATTGTTTTTGTCATACACATTTAATTGTGTTATCCAGTGACCTTCCTAGCTTTACAAGGAAGTCATTCAGTTCTTATCAAAGCGTAACAACATTGAATGTTCTTGAGTTATTCTCAGATTTCACACAGCTATTCTTGAGTATTGAATGAACTCTTGCTTTCACTCTGTTTTTCAAGTCAGTGCAGATCTAACATTTCACTGGAGCTGCGATGTCCATCCCATCTTGCCAAATTTCCCTTGGAGTATTATCAGTGTATCTCCGGCTGACTATCAATTCCTCTCTTTCAACACCACCCCTTCTTCCAGAGTCTGTCTCCTTTTGCTCATCTGCCCTGTTACAAACCTGGGAGTTTCAATCCTGGAGTACAGCCCAGGCCTTGTACAATAGGTGCTGGCTGGTTTTCATTATTTTGGCATGGAGTGCTCAGTATCCCAACTACACACCAGGAGCTCCCTGTGCATGAAGCTGGATGTGTGTAACAGGGAGACATCCAAAATTTTTGTGAGGTATTTACAGTGAGAATCACAGCTCTGTTCCTGGGTCCCTTTCAGCTTCTCACCTGAGTTATCCTTATAGTGATAAAAAGTATTAACAGTCACTTCTTCAGAGAAAAAACCAATAGAAACCAGGCAGCTTAAGTGGAATCTGGTCACCAGAGACAGGACATAAGGGAATGGCCTGAAGCTGTGTCAGGGGAGGTTTAGATCTGATATTAAGAAAAGGTTCTTCACCCAGAGGGTGGTTGGACACTGGAATAGGCTCCCCAGGGAAGTGGTCACAGCACCAAGCCTGACAGAGTTCAAGAAGCATTTAAGCAATGCTCTCAGGCACATGGTGTGACTCTTGGTATGTCCCATGCAGGGCCAGGAGCTGGACTTGATGATCCTTGTGGGTCCCTTCCAACTCAGAATATTCTATGATTCTGTGAATGTAGCAAGTGGTGTGAGGCAATGAATCATGTCCTTCACTGGCAGAAGAATGCTGTTATCTTCTGAACAGCCTTTGGAAAAAGGTGAGATTAATGGTATTGGCATATTCTGGCATCTTGGTTTTAAAACCAACATCAGCTCTACATGCTGTCCCTCTTGGTGTACAAAGGGCAGCAGGGAAGGAGGAGAGATTATAGAGGGGAAGGAAAGTTCAGCTCCTGTTAGCAAGAAGAATGCTTTGGACAGAAGGTGAAATTCACCTTCCCCTGCCCCAG
This sequence comes from Dryoscopus gambensis, assembly GCA_013389985.1. Classification (NCBI taxonomy): domain Eukaryota; kingdom Metazoa; phylum Chordata; class Aves; order Passeriformes; family Malaconotidae; genus Dryoscopus; species Dryoscopus gambensis. The sequence continues at coordinate 65,245 of WEIT01041266.1, forward strand.
GCTTCTGGAAAGAGGTGTTACTGACACAAGGGGCCAGGGCCAGCACCTTCCTGCTTGCTTGGTTCCTGTGTGTCAGAACTGGTTGATACTGTGATGACAGCACTGTCTTTGGGACAGCCTAAGAGCTGCCCCTACACAAAAAATGGGCAGAATGTGATATTCCAAAGTAGAGAATGCAGCAGTAATTAAGGATTTGATACAGAAAGTACGAACTTGAGTTTTGCTAGCCTGTAAACGAAGATTGACACATAGGTAGTTGAAAGTGAAAGGAAGAAAGAAAAAAAAAACACCAAAAAACTATTGCTTCAGACAACATTTCTCTTAAAGTATTTTAGGAAAGGCTCTTTCCGGAACTGGTCTGGGCATATTTCCTCATGATACTTGACCACTGGCAAAACCCGAGTCCTGTGCACCATGAGCCCTGGCCTGATGCGATAGCTGATCCCTCAAGTCTTTACGCCTGTTACAGCATTATGAAGGCATCTTCTCCATATGCTTGACGAGAGGTCCGAAGCGACAGGAAACTGGGCCCTCTGCAATTCACAGTGAAAGTCAGGACTTGCCATCTTTGGGACAGTTACCAGCTTTTCATCTTCATTCACTTTGAGCCATGACAGGGTATTGTTGGCTGCTCTCAGCATGGGCACTCTACCAATCCAAAGAGAAAAACATTTGGTACCTATCCATCCAGAACAGTTTTACAGGCCTGCAGAGAGACAGGCAGACAGAAATTAAAACTTATGCGTGGGAAAATGTATGTTAATTGTCAAGACAGGATTGCTTGCAACTGTACATTAGGAGTAGGAATTGTTTGTCTTTTATGGTGACAGACACCTATAATGTGCCCGGGTTCCCGTCCATTGCAGGACCGTTTGACCTAGAGAGGAAACATGTTAGAAAGAAACTGCAGAAGGAAGCCAAGGATATTAAACCTTTGACAGTATATGGAGACTAGTTAAGGACCTGTCACAGCTGAAACAGAGTAAAAGACAGCTCATAGCACACCTGGATACTGACGTTTATTTACATTTATTTAAGAATTAACAGGACTACAACTTTTAACTGCTTTGTGTCTCACACACTCTTGCTTTCCCCACAGCACTACATCACCAGGTTTCACCTTCCCTTCCTGGTAGGGACATGGTGGAGGTCGGTGAAGGTGAAAGTTGTCAGTTTTTGCTGTGCAGCTCCTCTCAGTTGCCTTTCTCAAGCCTTACTGGCCAAGATTTCTGAGCATCCCCTAACATTTATCTCCATACATCTCCTTCATCTCCAGAATCTTTCCCTACTTCCAGTGTTTTCATCCAGACATGATGTCAGTTTCTTGTTTCTATCCCTGAGCCCCAGGTTTTGGTTGCAATCAGCCTCCTAACTGGTAGATCTGTCTCCTATCTTGTTATGAACTGGAGTATTTAGGCATGCCACTATTGTTTAGTCCAGTTGCTATCAAAATCTACAACTAGTCTGTGGCTTGTGCTTCAGAGGACAGCTCAAAGTTCAGCTTTGGGCATGCACACAGACGCACAATTCTCTGCTATCTGACAGCATTCAAAATTTAAAATGGATGTTTTTGCCTGCCACCAGCCTCAATGCTAGTGACAAAAAGTAAGTGTATACTGCAGATCAAGAAAAAGTGGAGAAAGGAAGCTGGCAAGACAAAACAAAGGTATTAGGTGGTGTTTGTTGAAAGTGAGGACAGCATCCTTCAAATGACTGAGTTATGTCCAGTGAGTAAAATTGGAAGATTCATAAACTCTGGCAGGTTAAATGTAAAAATAAAATAAGGCAGACCAAAAAACCGAATGAGCAACAGCTTGTAAATAGGGTAAAAGCTCATAAATTCTTTTTTAAACATTTCAGGAGTAGGACTGTCTGTTGAGCTGTAGATTATCACTGCAAAAGACAAGGTAAGGCCATGACAGAAGAAAAGTGTGCTCCTCATGGACAAACTTAAGAAGGTTTATTTATTTATGGGGGACTTTTAGAGGATCTGTCTAATTGAACTGACTATAGAAGAAACTATGGAACACAAGAGCAAAATGAACCTTGATACTTCAGGGCAAGTGAACAATATTCACCCAAGGGAATCTGCCAGAGCTCACAGATGAAGTAGCTGAAGAGCTGGCTGCAGTGTCCATCTCCTCAGACTTGAAAAGTCTTAGGCCCTGAGGACTAGAAAGCTGACAGATGTGACATCAGTTTTCTGAAAGGGTTCTGGAGGAGACCCGAGGAACTAGCAGAGCCTGATTGAGCCTATTATTAGAAATCAGGGTTTAAAAAAAAAAATGAGGAAGGAAACATAGAATATACTGAGGAGGAGTGACCATGACTTCTCTAAAGAGAAGCCTTACCTCACAAACTTCCTGAAGTGCTTAGAAGGCTTTGGGATGTGTATGGATAAGGGAACTTCTGTTCACAGAGTGTGCTCAGGCTTCTTAAAGGCATCCTCTGGTAGTCTGTCACAAAATTCAGAACTTATGTGTATGTTGGTTGGAAGATAGTCAGCAGAGTATAAAAATAAATTACGAGACCTGACTTATCACAAATGAAGTTGATCAAGTCTATGGGTGGACTCCTCAGGTCTGTCTGAATAGTAGTAAAAAAAACAGTGAACACACTTCTGAGAACAGTCGCACTGGAAAAGGGACAGGGATGTAAACAGAGTGTCCTAGGGCCACTTTCTCAATCCTTAGGTACATCTCACTTCAGTATCATGTGCAAGGCTCAGAACTGATGAAGAAGACTGGGAATGTTTAGGGAAGGGTCAGTGGAACATCTTCTGTACAAGACGTAGCAACATCAGATAGGGCTCATCAGCCTGAGAACGAGGTGTCTGAAGAGAGATCTGACAAAGGTTTGTAAAATCCTGAGAGATATGGAAGAGATGACTGGCAAATGACAGTTCTTTGCCAATATAAGCATGAAGGTCATCAAAAGAGATTAGTAGCTCTCTGTTCCAAAAGGGATGAAGAGGTGCTTGTCTCATAAAATGTAGGTCTCTGTGCTGTGGGGGGCTGTGGCTGTGAAAAGTTCACACAGGTGCAGAACACAAATGTGCAACATCATGGAAGAAAAATCCACCCAAAGGTTATCAGGTAAAAAGCCTCCGGCCCAGGAAGTCACTGAGCTGCAAAATGTGTGAGAGTGTTCAGGGGAAGTATCACGTCCCTGTGTGCTCCTGTGTAGGTATTTGCTGTTGGCCACAGTCAGAAACTGGTCCTGGGCAGGCGAGCTGCCAGCCTGGTCTAATACAACTGTATTTATGTTACAGCTTTATGATCCTCCTATAAGAGTGGAAACCACATGACCCAGAATATCTAACCTAAATAAAGCATTGGATACTGCATGGCTGGGAATGGCCTTACCAGGAATTATGGGAGGGTGAACTAGAGGGCAGCTTGCAAGTCCTTTCCCATAACAGCTGTTTTAATTAAAAGGAATTGCAATTCAACATGAAGTCTGTGACAGAGAGAAAAGAAGAAAAAATTACAGAAAGAAATATCTGAAGAGAGCAGCTTGCACAGTGCTCTCCCTGCAGGAGCAGCTGCTCCACCAGCAGCTGATGGTATATCCAAGCCACAAGGTCAACACTTATTTCATAAGCTCTCGGTTCCAGGGTATGATACATGTACCCCTGACGCTTGCTCTTGGCCTGGCTGAAGCAGGGTCCTTTAGGTCTTTGTGGATTGAGTCCTGATTATTTATGTTTCTATCTTTAGTTACAAAACACAGTGACACATTTTTAACTGTAAAGCCTTTAGCTAATCATTGATAGACTGGTGACTATAAAATAGTGCTGTAGTTATTCAGAGCCTACAACTTCCTCTTTCAATGTTAGTGCATATATATTCCTTGTCTGTATTTTCACTCTGTAAAGATCAGAACATGTGAGATGCAGAGATATGATCCTGGGATTTTCTTGCTCTCTAAAAAAGGAACATGTTCTGCTAGTTGTTCATTTTACAAGCTGCCCCTCAGAATTTAGATTTGAAGCAAAACTTTGGTGTTTTCTGTAAAGAAAAAAACAGGCTTTGTTACTTCTGTTGTTCCTGTTGCCTCTCCATTTGGTATTTTAAACAAGTCATGTGCCTTTCCTGCATGAACTGATACACATTCTCCTGCTCCCTAGCTACAGCTGCAGAGCTGAAGCTGCTCTACTGTGCCTGGGGAAAGACAACATTAATTGCAGATCAGTGCTTTTATATGAATTAACAGTCAGACAGACATATCAGGTCATACATGAAATCATTTATAACCTGAATCCTCAGGTGTAGTGTGTGTGTGACCAAGGGAAAGATCCTGTCAAACTAATCCTACAAAACCCCACTAAAAGCTGGGGTATGTATTGCTTTTTAAGACACCTAATGACAGGAGGGAAGGCAAAGGAACAGACTAATTGAGATGAATGTTATGAAATTAAACATACAAAAAATTGCATTCAGGGAATCCAGAAGTTTCTCCACCATTCATCTTGCTGACCTTAAGACAGTGAGCCTCCTGCTGCTGCAGCTGACCAGGAGAGGCAGGACTTGAACCAAAAAATCTTCAGTATTGCTCTTGCAAGATTGTCCCCTAGTGTGTTGTAGCAACCGCAGTCAAAACAAGGGCAAGGTCTCCCGTCCAAACAGGTAACAGTCAACCCAGCAGTGACACCCAGTCAGGATATCCTGGTGTCATTCAGAAGGATACAGTACTGCTGAGTGAGGGTGCCATGCTGAGTTGGAGTGAGGAGAAACATGGTATTAGGCTCAGCGTAAGGCCAAACATGATCTGGACATCAAAGCCGCAGCTGTCACCCTGTGGTAGGTGCCAGAACCTGCAGAGGAATGTGAGCTGCCCTGCTGAGCACCTGCACTGTTGGCAGACAGAGTTTCTGGTAACAACCAGACCAAGACTGTAGCCCCCAGGCAGATGAGGCCAAAGTGAGGTGAGGCAGTACAACACATCACTGTGGATCTGCAGACCCTATCACCCGTTTTGACCTCAGAGCTGCTTCTGCTCTGTTCTCACTGTCCCCTGATGGAGCTGGGCAAGTAGCATCTTCCTGGGTACCCCGAGGGAATGAAGGGAATGCGAGGGGAGCAATCTCCTATTTCCTTACCCATAGCAGGGAATGCCCCGGCTCTCCACAGCAAAGTGCCAGAGGAGAGCACCTTCTTTTGCTGAGTCCATCACAGGGTGAGATTTCCAAGGACAAATCCTGGCTCTTAAGTGAGATCATTCCCGCTGCACATCTTGTGGGTGAGCTGGTCTGCAGAGGAGGGGCAGCAGGGATGAGAAACACAGAAAAAAATCCTGCCTTCTGTGTCTCACCCATTATTTAAAGCCTGAATACTGTGGCAATATTTTGATATCCTTCCATCAACCTCACACAAGCTGAAAATGTATTGTTGGCCACACCTTGTGTAGTACTACAATGATTTTTCCAGACTCAGGCTGGCAGTGATGTAGGCAGTGAGGGGAGGGTATCTGTGGCTCTGGGGATTTTAGCTGGAGATAGGAGGATCCCAAAAGGAAGCAGCGAAAAATGAGACAATTTAGCAAAACTGACAGGAATTAATGAAGTGATTCTGTTCTCCTGTCCCTGTGTTTCCAGGTGAAAAGGATTCATCAAAACAATATTGTCTGTTCTGTCTTTGGGGTGAAGAGGGCTCTGCCTGCCCAGACAAATTGATTTAGTTTTGGTTTCTCTCACATTTTGCCATTTGGAGTTGTATGTTTGGGTACTCACAAGTGAGGGGAGGGGGGGATACAACTGGGCTTACAAGCTGTCACAGGGAGTAGAACCACAGCAGCAACTATGCTGCTGAGGTCTAGGGGCAGCTGACAGCCAGGTGCCCTCAGAGTCACCTCATTTTTCCATGGATGAGCTTGGGGAGAAATCTGGTAAGTGCATAAGCCAGTAACTAACGTCTGAACAGAAATACAATGTGGATGAATTGGATCACAGTTGCCAGTATGGGCTTTCTGTCATGCTGCAGTTTCTTCGGTCTACTTGTCGGGATATCTAGATCATGAGCTTTACAACTGCAGCTGTCCCTGGGATTAGGGACATGCAGCATACTGATTGAACACCAGCTGAACATGAGCCAGCTGTGCCCAGGTGGCCAAGAAGGCCAGTGGCATCTGGCCTGTATCAGCAAATGTGGTCAGCAAGACCAGGGCAGGGATTGTCCCCCTGTACGCAGCACTGGTGAGGCCACACCTTGAGTGCTGTGTCCAGTTCTGGGCCCTTCACTACAAGATGGACATTGAGGTGCTGGAGCACATGCAGAGAAGGGCAACAGAGTTGGTGAAGGGTCTGGAAAACAAGTCTGATGAGGAGTGGTTGCGGGAAGGGAGGGCCTGTTTAGCTGGTGAAAAGGAGGCTTAGGGGGACCTTACCACTCTTTATAACTCTCTGAAAGGCGGTTGTGGTGAGGAGGAGGTTGGTCTTTTCTCACAGGTAACAAGTGACATGATGACAGGAAATGGCCTTAAGCAGAGAAGGCTTAGACTGAATATTAGGAAAAATTTCTTCACTGAAAGGGTGATCCGGCATTGGAATAGGCTGCCAAGGAAAGTGGTGCAATCACCGTTCCTGGAAGTATTCAAAAAATGTGCAGAGATGGCACCTGGGGACATGTTTTAGTGGTGAATACAGCAGTGCTGGGTTAATGATTGGACTTGATCTTGGAGGTACTTTTCAGCCTTAATGATTTTATGATTCTATATGACACTTTAAGGCATGAGGTGAAAATTACAGGGAAGAACTCCTGGGAACAGGCAGGATGTGATTCCTTTCAACTATGCAACCAGGAGACAGAAGCCAAAAAAAGTGGTAAGAATTCTCCAGGTCTGCCATATGGCAAATGAGCTTAATTTGTTGGGGTTTTCTTATAGAAGTGCATTGGGCTTGGGTCTTTTCAATCCAGACTCAAGTCTGAGTTGTTTCCCAAGCACTCCTGTTCCTGAGTGATTGATCATTCAGAGACTAGAGATACCAACTGAGAGCATTTATGCAGTGGTTGTGAGAGCAGGGTGGGAGCAATGCATGGGTGACTGAAACACATCAGAGGCTGCTGCCACTTCTCTGGCCCTAACAAAGAGCTCCGGGCTTGCAGAGGTGACTGAGAGGACCAAAGAGGAATGTTAAGTGGATGATGGGAAAGCATCAATAAATGTTACAGATGGGTTGCCAACCACTCTGAGGGCCATGATACCTTGTGTTGTCTACAAGGTTTGTAGAGGCTCTGTGTGTTCATGTGATAGAAAGCCTCCTACTGCTGCGATTAAAAGATTTGAAGAGGTTAAGGTCTGTAGTAAAGTGATTCTTCCCAGTTCTGTCCCCCTACCAGATGTGTGCTGCGGCAGGGTTGTAACACACAGGCATTCATAATGTCTCTCTGTCTCTCTCTAGGTTCTCAAGCATTTGCGACACTTAAATTTCACCAACAACATGGGGGAGCAAGTGGATTTTGATGAGTTTGGGGACCTGGTAGGAAATTACTCAATAATCAATTGGCATCTCTCTCCGGAGGATGGCTCAGTCGTCTTTGAAGAGGTTGGGCACTACAACGTTTATGCCAAGAAAGGGGAAAGGCTTTTTATCAATGAAAACAAGATCCTATGGGGTGGATTCTCTAAGGAGGTAAGTGCTTAAATCCTCACAGCAATGTTTTCCAGGTTTCCACAAGCCAAAATTTGAACTAGCCCTGCAGACTCCTCATATTACAGCTTCCTGTCTCATTAAAAGATTCATTCACCTTACTGTATACACAGTCTCCACCATAGTCTTTCATACCCTTCTTATACACTGAAATAACAGACAACGTCTCCTCCCCTCCTGTACGTTTGATGACCCTGGGTGTTAATGTTTTAAATGATGTCTTTTTTTCCTGACTCAAGTAGATAAAGTAGAATTTTAGAGCAGTGTTTGAACAGGGATGAGAAATTCATTACCCAAGTCTGCTTGTTGACTAAATCAAGTTTTCCTGAGCTCAGTAGTTTCACTGCTGAAAAGAGCCATCTTTTTACCCTCCCATTATCACTGTATCAAGAAGTGTCTCTTCTTGATCTTAGTTATATTTGCAACTCTTTCTGCTGGCTTCACTCACCAAGTCCCAGAGCCCTCCTCACACCCTTGCCTTGCAAATCAACAGCACAAGCCCAGTCAGTCTGCCTGGGTTAACTTGGATATGGTGCTCAAATAGTGGAAGATGCTAGCATCTGCTATCTTTCTTTGTATTCTCCTTGAAGGTGCTTCTGCAGTCTCAGAAGTAGTGAGCTCAAGAGGTATCAGCTGACTTCAAGCATCAATTGGTATCAATTGATGAGAGGTATGTCAGTTGATCAGAGGTATCAATTGACAGTCAGGCTTAAGTCCTTCTCCACTGTCTTGCATATGTGAAATCTTTCCAGCATAATTATTGTCACTAGCAGCCAGGCTGCATCTGACCCACGTGCTGGAAACATGGTGCACACATCTCCAGACAAGAGCCAGATGAACTGTGGTCATAGCTGGCAGCAGCCAGCTAGGCAGAAACTCTGACTCTCAGAGGGAATACTGAGTGGGCATGTGGTTTGTGGTCTGGGAATTGACACAGGACGTAGAGTATTAGCTCAGAAATGTCACTGCCAGGCCCTGCTGTGATGTTTAGGTGTGTTAAACCAGCACCTGATTAATGAACAAGGCAATTCACTTCCAGGTGATTATTCATATTGGCTGGCAGATCAGGTAATGCTTCTGCCTTGGGTACACTTGCCCAGAACAGTTAGAGCATCAGTTCAGCCTTGCCTTTACTCCAGCTCCACTTCTGGTTCAAGTCCAGAGCACTCTGACAGAGGCATGAATTAAGCAGAGCATACTAACAGAGAAATACTGAGCTCAGAGCTTTTCTAAGCCCAACTAGAGTCTCTAAGCACAAACTACTAGTGGAACCTAAGAAAACATGATATTCTAATCCCTCCTTCTGATTCTTGCAAATGCAACTTACACTTTTTCCAACAGTTAGGATTTATTCTTTTTTACTTAAACTGAGTAATTGTGTTCTCTTGGTCTAAATTTCTCTAGCAGTGTAATATTTAACTTCATTCTCTGTCCTAAACCGTTAAAAATGTGACATGACTGAGTGTAATGCCAGGGCATGTAAATTTTGAGCAGTGGAGGGGTTTGTGATCTCTACGTCTGCTGCAGCCTTTTTTTTTCAGTTTATAGACTTCTAATTTCTTTCAGATAAAAGGCTCAGTTCAAAAAGAGCAGCCAGTACATGACTCACTGTGCCTCTTGTCATCCCCAACAAAAGTTTAAATGTAGGTAATTTTAACACAGGAACTTCAAGCATTGGGCAGACTTGCAAAACAATGAGTTAAAGAGTAGGTAAGATAGATAGATTCATTTGGGCAGAACTTGATGAAATTCCCCACAGAATACTTAAGAATTCAGCCAAAGCAATCACAAAAGTACTAGCAATTCATCTTTGAGAAATGTGGAGTATGCATGATGTCTCAAAGGATTAGACAGTAATTGTAACACCTGTTTTTAAAGCAGTTATAGGAGAGCCAAGGGAATTACACACAACTGAGTTGAGCTTCAGTAACATAAAAGACTTGATAAAAAATTTAACAGTTTATAAACACTTAGAGGATAATAAACTGATAAGAGCAAGCCAACATGTATTTGTCAAGGTAAAATCATGCCAAACCAATTTAATTTTCCTCCTTGGAAGCTCAATCAACTTAGTAGATAATGGGGAAGCAGCGCACTACTTCAGCCGGGCCTTTGATTCAGCCCTGTTCAAAATCACTGTTGGCAGCCTACGGAAAGACAGCCCAGACTGATGAAGTCCTCTTGATGGATGCACTGCCTGCTCAAAGACTGTCCCAAGGAATAGGAACACTTGGTTAATAGCAATAGGCACTAACAGCAAAGAGTGCTTCAAGTGGGGAGCTGGGGGGATTTGCCCTGGGTATGTGTCTATCCAATCAGTGATGTAACCTTGATGATCAGCTTAGGAACAGCATTCCCAAACTGTGCTGCAGCTACGCTTCAGAGTGATAGGCAACAGAGACTGCGCTCACCTGAGCCACGGAGTGGTCATCTCTGCATAGGAGTTGCCATTACTGAGGGCTTGCTTCCCCTAGGGCTGAGGTCGATGTCTGCATGCAGATAACTTCCAACCATACCTAGGACTCACTGTGTAAGTGCATCAACACAGGAGGTTCCTGATTGGCAGCACTTGGGTAAACTAATATCAAACTTCCAAAAAGATGAATGGAGGCTTCCAAACAGAACAGCCCTTAAGTATGTATGGATCATGGTACTTTGCTAGCAGTGGAAATTGTAGGTTTAACTCTCCTGAGCTGAGAAAGCCATGTTCCGTGTCAACTGTCTTTCCTTAATTTAGCTGGGAAAGGTGAGCTCAACCTCAGGTCAGGACTCTGTGTGACAAAGGCCCAGGCTTCCATTTATCACGCTGAAGTCCTTGTGTCAGTGTAGTTCAGGCATGCAGTGAGTGTGCCCATGCAACCACTTGCTGCCAGGACACGACAATGCTCAGGTGGGCTCAGACGCAGCATGAATGCACAGCCAGTAGGTGACATCATTTACAGCTGCCGAGGTCTGGAAACCTTTGGGTCTGTATAGAGCCACTGATGTGCATCTTTACATGCTCAGTGTTCCTAAAGAAGAAGTGAGTTTCAGAAAACCATTTTAATTCCCATAAATTGTTAGCAGACAATATGCAATATATGGGATTGGGGATCAGAAGTCAGATGCGCCTGTTGCGGTGTGGTAGATGAGGGGTGCCACAACCCTCCAAATAACGTCTCAACAGGAGCTGGAGCCGCTCTGGCAGAGCCACTGCGCTTCTGGCTGACGAGCTCAGATGCACCAAGGCCCCTGTTCTGCCCTGTTTGTCGAGCTTCCGGGTGGCTTCCTGGAGGAAGCGGCTCAGGAGGGGTCAGACTCCCATAGGGGTGAAGCAGGCAGCACCAGCTTTAGTCAGAGAAGCAACTGGCACGCACACACACTGCAGGCAACAAAAGAGCCAAGGAAGGATCTTTAGCATGGTATTCCAAGAAGAGGTTTTATTTCCCTGTCAGGATCACTTCATCATGAAGGGAGCCAGAGGCCAAAGACAAAATGAGGGAGGGGTTTGGGGTTTATATAAGGGTTCCACGGGGTATGAGGCTGCAAGGCGGGACAGAGATGGGACCAGGGCAAAAGGACCAATAAGGAGGGACGAGGTTACAAGGGCAAGTGGGAAAACAGGGAAGGGATAAAGGGACAGGGAGAACAACAAATCAATCAAAGGAACAGACCTGGGAGCAAACTCTGTCTTAGGAGAAGCCTGTCTCTCAAGTCTGGGGGAGAACTCCCTATCACAGCCCCAATGGGCTGGGTGACCCCAACAAGAGCCCATCATCTCCAAGGCTGATTCAAATTCCTGCCAGTACAGATTGATTGTCTTTTAACCATCTAAGGATGTTTTGGGTTATGTATATCATGGTCACATTCCATTTTGCAATGCCCACAACACAGTACATATTACAAAGATCTGCTGATCTTCTTTACCATCCCTTGATGTGTTCCTTCAAAGAAATCCCACTGCAGTGGGTTGGGGAAGGACTATTGTGCAAAATATGTCTGTTCTGTGGGGGAAAGAGGTGAGCATTTGAGGTTCTTCATCCAGCATGCCAACTAAGCAGTAACACCCTTGGAGGAAGCCCAAGGTCTTGCCATAGAAAGGCACTGGCATCATTAATCTGCTCGGGCTCTTTTCTTGCAGGTGCCTTTCTCCAACTGCAGCAGGGACTGCCTGCCAGGCACGAGGAAGGGCATCATTGAGGGGGAGCCCACCTGCTGCTTCGAGTGCGTGGACTGCCCCGACGGGGAGTACAGCGATGAGACAGGTAACGCCCACAGTGCTGCTCTGGGCCTTGTCAAGGGCGGTGCCCTCCGGACATCGCCAGCAGTTGTGCTGAAATCGCTTCCCTGCAGTGCTGGGCTGCTGCCTGCCTTGCCAGGAGGCTTCACAGAAAGTCTGAGGGACTTCTGAAAAGCTTACAGGACTTGAGTCCTGTGGTCCTCAGGTCCCGTCTACTGCTAAGTCTGCTTGTCCCTTCTGCTCTGCATCTGGAAAATTAAGGCAGAGAACTTGAAAAACAACTTGCATATAGAAAGCCTCTCAGGCAGCCACAAGCACACCCTATTGCACTGTAGCAGTAGCTTTTCCTCCTCCAAAAACCTGGAGGGTGGACATAGTCCCCATCCTAAATTCTGTAGTTTATCTGTCTGCCTCCATCTTTTCCTCATGTTGCCAGGATTTTATTTCATGCTTTACAAAGAAATAAAATCCATTACATCCCAGATTTCACAAGCAGAGAGGAATATTACCCTTTATGGACTCACTAACTACAGATTCTGTTGATCACTGGCACTGCAAAAGATCAGAATCTATGGATCCTACCAAGCACCCATGGACATGCTTTTTGTTTGTTTTACTGGGAGCTTGGATCAAGCCACTCAGGTTCTGCAGTAGATGGAGAAGGTAACCTCAGTTCTAGAAAGGGTTGAAAAATTTTGAATTTCCAACACCACTAGTGCTCCCTCAGTGTTGGGCATCCCCCGGGTAATGAAGGCAAGTAAATTCTATTAGGATATCAGTCCTCTCCATGCTGTAGGGCACTTGGGACCTCCCCACACCCTCTCCAGTGCACTGGTCCCAGCAAACACTGCAGACCTTGCCCAAGATGAACAATTCAGTAAACTGCTTGCAAAACTAAACAAGTGTTCTTTGGGAGAATCTAATTTGTGTCCTATCAAACAGGAATGATATTTTTTTAGCATGACCATGTAGTACTACAGGATGCTTGAAAGCATCATTTTCAGATTGAATAAAAGCAATTCTGGTCATGTGTAATAGGGGTCTTCTGGTGTTTTTCACATAATTTTGGGAGCTAGCTCTGGTGTGGAGGCGAAATTTATGGGGCTGAGGTGGTGACTGTCTTCTGCAGTTTCCTGCTGCAATTTCAGCTGACAGTAATGGTCTTTATTTCCTGTGCTTGCCAGTTTTATAGGCATAGAGAGCAGTTTTACAACCCGTTTCATCCAGCTGAGACAGCGATGCTACCAAAAGAAACAATCTGTCCTTTCCCAGCTGTTTGCTCCCACCCTTTGTCTGGGAGCAGTGCTGGTACTTGTTCAACCATAGAGCAAGCTGGATAAGGTCTTTGGAGTTCCTGAAGACAAGCTCTTGGGAGGCTGAGTTTCCAGCTAGAACGAGAAGCTGCATGCCCTCTAGTGTTATCAACATGAAGGAGGGAGCAAGGATGAGCAGCCTTGCAGGAGGAGGGAGACCTGGTTTACTCCCTTCAACGGCATCACGGTCTCTAAGCCAGCACAGGACAGCAGTGAAAGTGTATCTTCAGGATGCAGTGCTAAATAGCTGTCCCTGTCTCTGGCAAAGGCAGCTGGATTCCTTGCTACACAAAATTAGCTTTGCTTTGTCTGCAGCTTGCAGTTTGCAATGAGCTTCCAGGTAAAAGGCACAAGAAAAATAAGAATTATTGGCTGAATGGATGTAAATGAAATGACCTGGTGCTGAGAGCTTCTGACTGAGCTATTGCATCTAGTGCCAGGTTTTCAAATGAACATCTTAGGTGAGGCAAAAGGTCCTTAGGAAAGCAGTACCATATCAGGTCATGGATGCTCTCTCCAACCACACCTCAAGACCAAGAGAGCTTGAAAACTTTTGCCCTTGTTAGCTGGTCATTCCTAACTTTCCCATTAGCATCCATCTCTGCTCTGGAAGCTATGATCAGAGTCTATGTCTGTGCTCAGGTGCAAAGCTTAGAGGGTGCTTGCTCCTAAAGGGGTTTGTGAGCACACTGCAGCCCCTTGCTATCCTGCTGGGATCCCAAAAGCAGAGGTAAGTCCAACTCTCTGCTCTCAGCCCCCTTCTACTCCCTTCAAAGGAGTCATGACCCTCCCTGCTGGAGCACAAGACCCATTTGAATCAAAGAAGAGCAGAAGCAGCTTTTTGATCATGCCAGCCATTGGCATGACCATGCCATCACGGCAGGCACAACTACTTTCGTGTAGGGGAAGGAGATGAAGGTACCCATTTTCCCTCTGCAAGTATTAGTGGGACATTTGCTGGGTGTAGGGAGAGTGGTATCATTAAGACACATTTTTCCCTGGCATTCCAACATGAAATGAGAATGTGCTGGGAATCAAGCACATTGCCTGCCTTCAGGGAAGAGCAATTTAAACACTAAGTCTTGCCTCCATGGAATATGAAATAGGCTGTCAAAAGCATTTAAGGAGGCAAGCATGTTTTTAATTTTCTCTGTAATAGAAAAAGGCAGGATATTCAAATGATGATAAAAGTGTGAGAGGTGTGAAGACACACAGAAGACAAAAGTGAAGGAACAAGGAAGAGGGAAAACCAGAGCCTGCATAAGAGCTGATAGCAATCAAAGTTTGCAAAGTTTTGCCAAGAAACAGATTACAAAAATCATGAGCGCAGAGGCAGGACTTCTTTTAAGCCAGAACCAAGCATGCTTTCTGTTTTGCTCTATAGCCCATGGGAGGTTGGTTGTTTCAGTGTAAGAAACTCAGACATCAATATAAGACTCTGGGGATCAGCAGACACGGGAGTGGAACACTCTGTGTGTTTATGATCAAGGCCGGTGCACAGCTGCCATATATGTCATCCCACATTTCAGCCTCTTATTCTGACAAAACTTCCCTCTCCTTATCACTTCTTTTTCAGATGCAAGTGCCTGTGACAAGTGCCCTGAGGATTATTGGTCCAATGAGAACCACACGTCCTGCATCCCCAAGCAGATAGAGTTTCTGGCCTGGACTGAGCCCTTTGGGATTGCTCTGACTCTCTTTGCTGTGCTTGGAATTTTCCTGACTTCTTTTGTTCTGGGAGTCTTCACCAAGTTTCGCAACACACCCATCGTCAAGGCCACAAACCGGGAGTTATCCTACCTCCTTCTCTTTTCCTTGCTATGCTGCTTCTCCAGCTCATTGTTCTTCATTGGCGAGCCCCAGAATTGGACTTGCCGTCTGCGGCAGCCAGCTTTTGGCATCAGCTTTGTCCTCTGCATCTCCTGCATCCTGGTGAAAACCAACCGTGTCCTGCTCGTCTTCGAGGCAAAGATCCCCACGAGTCTCCACCGAAAGTGGTGGGGCCTCAACCTTCAGTTCCTCCTGGTCTTCTTGTGCACATTTGTGCAAATTGTCATCTGTGTGATTTGGCTCTATACAGCCCCACCATCCAGTTACCGAAACCATGAACTGGAGGATGAGATCATCTTCATCACCTGCCATGAAGGCTCCCTGATGGCCCTCGGCTTCCTCATTGGCTACACCTGCCTACTGGCGGCCATCTGTTTCTTCTTCGCCTTCAAGTCTCGAAAGCTGCCTGAGAATTTTAATGAGGCCAAGTTCATCACCTTCAGCATGCTGATATTCTTCATCGTGTGGATCTCCTTCATCCCTGCTTACGCCAGCACGTACGGCAAGTTTGTGTCTGCTGTGGAGGTGATTGCAATACTGGCTGCCAGCTTTGGGCTTCTGGCCTGCATCTTCTTCAACAAAGTCTACATCATCCTCTTCAAGCCCTCCCGCAACACAATCGAGGAGGTGCGCTGCAGCACAGCTGCCCACGCTTTCAAAGTTGCTGCCAGGGCCACGCTGAGACGGAGCAACGTGTCCCGCAAGCGCTCCAACAGCCTGGGGGGCTCCACCGGCTCCACCCCTTCCTCCTCCATCAGCAGCAAGAGCAACCACGAGGACCCCTTTCCTCTACCAGCCTGTGCCGAGCGGCAGCGCCAGCAGCAGCGCGGGTGCAAGCAAAAAGTCAGCTTTGGGAGTGGCACGGTGACCCTGTCACTGAGCTTTGAGGAGCCACAGAAGAACGCCATGGCCAACAGGAACGCCAAGCGCAGGAACTCGCTGGAGGCCCAGAACAGCGATGACAGCCTAATGCGGCACCGGGCCCTGCTTCCCCTGCAGATCAACGAGCCCCTCGGGGCTGAGCCCGGCTTCCAGGCAGCTTCTAGCCCGGAGACCAGCTCACAGGAGTCAGTGGTGGGAGACAACAAAGAAGAAGTACCAAGCCCTGAGGCGGAGCCTTCCCTGCCATCGGCTAACTCCCGAAATTTTATAGGCACTGGAGGTGGCTCTGTCACAGAGAACACAGTACATTCCTAACGAAAGAAGATTGTGAAAAGTACACCAGCCCCCAAGAGGAACTTGCTCACCTCTTGCTTCTGAACGGGAAAGGCAACAAAGACACACCGCTGTGACACAGCCCCACCACACCTTAATGTTAGCACCGTCAGGGTAACACATGTGCCTCCAGAGGAAGGACTGTGTCTGGGGAGCCTTGGATTGAATTTGCATTTGCTTTATTGAAACCAGGACATCTCAGAAGGACAAGTGAAGATCGCCTCTGGTGGGGCTTAAGCAGAAGTCTGCATGCTGCCTTGCCTCCGTAAGCTTTCCCTGCCAGACTGCAACTCAGCTGACTATGGGAGGCACTAGGCAATTCCACTATACCCTGCTTTTACATTTATGTATAATATTCCTCTTTCCCACTATGTATAATATTCCCTCTTTATCCAGTATATGTGATCTGTAACCATGTGCATCAGGACTCTCAGCTCTACAAAAGCAAGGTACACGGTTTCACTTCAGGAAAGCACAGTCATGGGGAAAATAAAAAAGCCCCCAACATCCTGCATACTGTGTACAGCCAAGGGTGTGAACATGTAAAGTATTTAATGTGACAGAGCGCCCTGCTATTTATATTTAGTAATGTCCCAGTCTCTCCTTTCTGCCCAACAGGAAATATTGGACAATACTCTCCACAGACTCCATTGCACTAGACCAAGCTACTTAGGTTCCTGCTGGTTCCCTCCAGCTGGAGTAGCTTTACCTCCAGCCTGCCTGCTTTGGTAGAGGGGGAGAACAGCTTGTAAATCCCTCCTGGAGAATGTTGCGAGAGCACAATGAGATGTATCCCTGATTGATTATGTTGCTAGTAGTTGTGTGCTTAACCAAGTGTTGCTGCTGTACTATCCCACAAGGCATACATGGCTAACCCTTTCACACCATAGTCAGTGTTGTGCTTTGCCATATTAATCTGCCTCACACCTACGCAGAGCATTGAGCCAGTCCTGGCGGTACTGGTGGGCCTGACACAGCAAATGAAACCAGGAGAAATGGAGGAGTTAGGGATGGGGGAGGAGCCCCCAGCTGTGGTAACAGGATCACCGGAGCGGGTGAATATCTGAAGTGTGTGTGCTGGTAGATGACTGGGTGAGAAAGACATTCAGGCCTGGGTTCGTGCACACACATAGAGACAAATGGATGGACTGGATATAGCTTGGCACCTACAGGCCACCTACTAGGTTATTTCCCATTTTGAAGAGAGGGCACCTAGCACAAGAATGGTGGACTGTATCTAAAGAAAAACAGTAAAGACTTCAGCAGAGAGCATAGCAGAACTTCATTACTCTTGTCCCACTCTTCCTAAAGCAGACATAAGCGCTCCTGGTTTTGCAAGGCATGCCTGGTTCTTTTTGATTCATGCTGGGAAAGTTGAAGAGAGTCATTAGAAGAGAGATTTGTCGCACCCTGATGAGAGAAAAAGCACCCCTGGACAGGCTGGTGGGAGGGGCTAGGGTCACATTGCAGAATTTATTACCCTCTTCCCAGATTCCCTGTGCAAGAACAAGCATCTGTCAGGAAGATGTCAGTACCCTCCCTCATTAAGCACGAAGGTAGTCTAAACCTCTCTGGAAAGGTAGGTGGGCCTGCAGCTCAGTGTGAGCAGAGACAAAAGGACTGTGTTCGAATGCATTGGGGAAAACACCACAATTCTCTTGTTACTGTTTTTGCTTGGTTGTTCTTTTGCCAGGGCAGGCAAATAAAACTTACAGGTGACATTACTGCATAAAAACTTTGTTTTGCCACCTCCACTTGTTGTTGACAAGGAAGAGACGTTTTGACTTAGGAGAGCAAAGTGGAAGTCCAGAACTCCAAGAAGCAGACCATTAGAGAAGTTATTATAACTCTTTTGTTGGTCTGCTTTGTCCCCCTTGGAGTGGGCTCAAATTTTAATTACACCACATAAGAACCAATCAAACTATAACTGTAAGGCTTGCAAACGACAACATTTGGTTAAAACTATGGCACAGATAGTTGGGGGAATAAAAAATGAGTGAGTTTGAAAACACAAATCCTTCTAGCCCAAATTTTGGAAACCACCTTCTACCCCCGGACCCAGCAAGAGTTGCTTACTTCTTCTGAAACCCAGGTCCCTTCCCCCAGGCTGCTGGCTGTGGTGTGTGGGCTCAGTTGAGGGTACAGAATTGAGCCCTGAGGTCTCCTGAGTCTAACTGCACGAACGGGGATGAGCACTAGATGGCAGAAAGGGCTAAAAAAAGCATTTTGGTTATGGCCTACACTTCCAAAAATTCCAAGAGCCGAATAGTTTTAGTGCTAGTGAACCATTCCTATTAGAGCAAACCCAGCTCAGCAGCCCCTGAAGTGAAGCTGACAGCATTGAAACGTGTAAGAGTTCAAGGAGTGAAATGAAAATGATGCAATTTACAAACCAAAGACTGTGTATAAACACACACAGTGCAAGAAACAGAAAGTCGCCATCAGCTGCCTTGTTTGAAGAGCAATATTCACTAGCTATGTATACAGTATGTAATATTGACATTTGGGTGCTTTTCATTCCTTGGGTGTTTTTCACTCTTTACATTTACTTAAAAGGAATTTATACCTTGGCACACAATGACTTTCCAAGACCCACAATCATTTTGTAGCATAGCCAACTGTGCTGTATTTGCTGGAGAAACTCCATCCACCCGCTCTGCTCTCATACTTGGAGCTCTTAGCCTCCGGCTCCAATGCTGTGTGAGAGCTGCTGCTGCACACACCTGGGCACAAGGGAAGTTCAGTAAAAAAGGACCCCTTTGGCAAGGTACTTTGTAACCAAACCCTTTTCCCCATGCACAGAGAGGTGGATATGTTTTTCATCCTGTCAAGTCCAGGAGAAGGCTTGGTCAGGCACCTGTCCAAAAGCCTGGTGGTTTGTTACACACGACAACACTGATGAAGACACACTGGGGAACATTCTTTTGCTGAAAGTATGAGCCTGAGAACCCCCACCAACATTTCCTACCAAAGATGTCCACATGAGTGGCTGCCTCGTCCCACCCACCGTGGCTCAAAAACCCACTGGAAAGCCTGCCCCACTGTGGGGTTTCCTGACCCATCCAGTAGTGAAGCAACAACAGAGTGTATCACCTCTCTGGTAGGACTTCCACTGGAAAACTTGGGAACTGTCCCAGTAAAGAGCCCAGCCCTTCATCCCCAGTCTCGTCACAAACCTGGCAGAGCTCTGCCTACCCAATGCCCCAGCAGGGAATTAATTTACAGATGATACCAGAGGAAAGAAAACCTTCCCCATTATATTTCATGCTTCTCACCGTGTCCTCCTTGTCAGTCCACGAGCTCTGTTCAGTTTGCAATACCTGCTGGTGTTAAATTTAGGTTTATATTGACCAGCTTTACCAAGGGGTGCTGCAAGCAGCAGGAGGAAGGTAGGTGTTTGTTGTTGGTTTTGCAAGGAGTCTGGATGTTTAAATTGTGGGGAAATTTAGGTAAAGACCTAAACATTCAGACTGAAATCTCCCCAGGGATTTCCCAGAGGCTGGGTAATTCACCACCACCTTCAGTTTGCTGGCTGAGGAGCGGCACAATCAGCCTGGGAGAGGGAATGATAAACGTGGTGGAGGGAGTCTGGAGATGGAACTTTCTATGCGGCTAAAGTGAACATGCCGCTGTGGGAAAGGTGACACACAGGAAGGGAAAACGCCGCGGCGGAGGGCAGCCCTGTCCTCACTCGGGGCTGTCACGGAGGCCCGCTCGCTGAGAAGCGGCTGCAGCCCTTCTGTCCAGGGCGCAGAATAAATTCTGCCGGCAGCTTTCACTGCGAGTGTCGCTTTGGGCTGATTTTGTCTTCAAGCGGCCGTCGGGCCGCGATGCCCCTGCTAAGCGCGGGCAGCGCCGGTCTGGCTGGGCCGCGCTGAGGCCCCCC